>PVKV010007547.1:26837-63564 GCA_004027835.1 Alouatta palliata
CCTCCGCCTCCTGGGTTCAAGCAATTCTCCTGCCTCAGCCTCCCGAGTAGCTGGGACTACAGGCACGTGCCACCATGCCCAGCTAATTTTTTTTGTATTTTTAGTAGAGACGGGGTTTCACCATGTTGACCAGGATGGTCTCGATCTCTTGACCTCGTGATCCACCCGCCTCAGCCTCCCAAAGTGCTGGGATTACAGGTGTGAGCCGCCGCGCCCGGCCCTAGGAGAATCACTTGAACCCAGGAGGCTGACATTGCAGTGAGCCGAGATCACGCCACTGCACTCCAGCCTGGACTACAAGACAAAAAAAAAAAAAAAAAAAAGCTTCACGGGGATTCAGAACAATAAATAGGGCTTTGCACATGCGAGAGCCAGGCTCCTGCCCTTGTTAGCTCCCAGCAAGCAAGGACTCAGTTCCCCCACCTGTAAAATGGGGTGGCCGGTGGTGCCTGCAGGGTCCTGCGACAGTGAGATGAGCCGGCCAACTGTGAAGCATGGTGCTGTGGAAGGGCTGTGTGCGGAAACCCCTGGCTTGCGGTGGACACCACTGGGGACCCCCACTCCCCCATCTGGGGCAGGCACCCTCTCCCCGCCTGCTGTAAGGGGGGCTAACAGCTCTCAGAGTGTCTTCCCCAGAGCTGGGCCCCCTGACGAAAGCCCTCTGGACAGAAATGACAGGGCCACTGTATGTGCATGTGTGTGTAGTGTGTGTGCGCATGTGTGTAGTGTGTGAGTGTGCATGTGTGCACGTGTCTAGTGTGTGCATGTGTGTAGTGTGTGCATATCGTGCGTGTGCACACGTATGTGTGCGGACGTGTGCAGTGTGTGTGCACGTGTGTAGTGTGTGTGCACATGTGTATGTGTGCGGACGTGCGTAGTGTATGCATGTGTAGTGTACACGTGCATGTGTGCACCATGTGCACATGTATGCATGTGTATAGTATGTGCGTGTGCATGTGTGTGCACATGTATGTGTGTACTGTGTGTGTGCATGTGTGTGTTGGGATGGTCTGCGGCTTCTGCTCTCCTGAACCCACAGCTCCGACCGGCTACTCCCGTCCCTGGCCCTCTCCTCTGATTGGACCCTTCCTTAAGTCTGTGCCCCTAACTCCTTGTCTCATGCTCTGGCAGTGGGGAGCTGAGCCTGGTCCCCACCCCACAGTCCCCATGCCTGACCCTGTACCCACTGCACCCACCTGCAGCACGAGCAGCATCTGCACGATGGCGGGGGGCACGCGGGCGTGGGCCCGGGCCAGCGCATCCTCTAGCTTCACGCTGAGGGTGATGGCATTCCGGAAGTGCAGCAGGGCCAGCTGGCGCACTGACGGCTCCTTACCCTGTGGACAGAGGGCACCCCACTCCACCCGCTGTGGTGACATGTGTCCTCATCTCCCCTCTCCCAGCCCTGGGACCCCACAGGGGTAAGAGACCTGCTGGCCCTCAGGCCCCCCGACCCCGTTCTCCCCAGATGACCCTGTCCCAAGGATAGTGGGTCCCTTCAGTTTCCTCTGGCAGGGAAAGGGTTACTGTCACAGAGCCCCTGCTCTGTGCCTGGCTGCTGGAGGATTCACAGGGAGGGAGGCGTCCATATCTGTAGCTTGTAGGGGTGGAAACAGGCTCTGAGCAACTTGGGTGGCCCACGGAGAGCAGCACAGGGCAGAGCAGGCGCGTGCGTCCCCGAGCCTGGCAGCCGTCCTTTTAGAGACCAGGCTGGGCACAGCAGGGGCACTGGGCTCCCCTCCCCAGGCTGGGCTGCCCACCTGTACCGGGTAGAAGATGGCCTGCAGCATGGGCAGCACGTCACTGAAGAAGAAGTCCCAGGTCTCCGCCAGCGAGTCCAGCAGCTTCTGTCCTGTGGGCATGGGGGCCGTCACCACCAGGCCTCAACTGGCTCCAGCAGACGCCTCAACTCACCCAGGATGGGTGTCAGAGGATGCAGGAGCAGAGGGCCTGGGCTCAGGCCCTGGAAGCACCTGCCCAAGGTCGACGTCCAGCTCCACAGCTTGGCAGTTCTGCGGCCCTGGGCCCACTGCTTAACCTCAGTCTTCCCGTTTATAAAATGGGGAGGTAGGCCAGGCGCGGTGGCTCACGCCTGTAATCCCAGCACTTTGGGAGGCCGAGGCGGGTGGATCATGAGGTCAAGAGATCGAGACCATCCTGGTCAACATGGTGAAACCCTGTCTCTACTAAAAATACAAAAATTAGCTGGGCATGGTGGCACGTGCCTGTAGTCCCAGCTACTCGGGAGGCTGAGGCAGGAGAATCGCTGGAACCCAGGAGGCGGAGGTTGCGGTGAGCCGAGATCGCGCCATTGCACTCCAGCCTGGGTAACAAGAGCGAAACTCCGTCTCAAAAAATAAATAAATAAATAAATAAAATGGGGAGGTAATGGGGTCAACCTCCCAGAGCTGAGAGCATGAAATGAGACTAAGGCACAGAGGGCTTGGCTCAGAGGCTGCTCCTGGCAGTTCCCAGGCCTTTATCACATACCAGACCTGCACAAGTACACCCGGCACAGGTGAGATCTGCACAGGTGAGACCCACACGGTTAAGGCCCACGTAGGCATACCTGGCTCAGGTGATACCCACACACGGGAGACCCTCACAGGTACACCTGGCACAGGTGAGATCTACGCAGGTGAGACCCACACAGGTATGCCCGACACGGGTGAGACCCCCACAGGTAAGACCCACACAGGTACACCTGGCACAGGTGAGACCTCCCACAGGTACACCCGGCACAGGTGAGACCCCCCACAGGTATGCCTGGCGCAGATGAGACCCCCACAGGTGAGATCCACACAGGTATGCCCGGTGCAGATGAGACCCTACACAGGTGCGCCTGGCAGGACATATCCTAGTCTCTCCTAACAACCTGGCTAAGCACTGAGTTCACCTCCCACCGGCCCCCTCCCTCCTTCCCTCACCCTGCCTGCCCCTCCAACAGACATTCACAGAGCACTTACTCTGTGCCAGCCCTGATGCTGGGCACTGGGGACCCAAACGGCTGCCCATCCATCACATGGCAGGGAAGTGGGACATTGAAAAGGATTATAAGGGCAGTGGCTAGGAGTGACCGACCCCCATCGAGGAGACAGGCTGAGCCTCTGAGAAAAGGCTGTACCACTGTCCGTGGCTGGAAGGACCAGCCCAGGCCAGGCTGTCTGTGGGGAGGTCTGGGGAGCCATGGAAACCACTTCCAATAGCAGCACCATGTCCAAGGGAGGAGAAGGTGCAGAGGGTCAGGCCGGGAGGGCTTCCTGCAGGAGGATCCTGCGTGATCCAAGCTGGCTACAGGAGCTGGGCTTGCCAGACTGAAAGGTATGGGGACACATTGTGACAGGTGAACCTCTGAAGAAGGTATGTAGGTAGCAGACACTGGCACGAGCTCTGCAGGCATTTCCGCTGGCCCTGGGAGGAGCGGTGCCATCCACTGGGCGAGTGATCCTTGTGGGAGGGGGACAGCTGCCTCAGCTGGCTCTGGGCTCCGGTGGGAAGGGCAGCGTGCAGAACCCTTGGCCTTTCTGCCTGGACTGAGCGGAGCTGGGGTGAGAGCTGCTGGGTCCAGGGATGCAGTCCCAGGAAATGTCCCCAAGGACTTTGCTGTCCCTCGGAAGCCAGACAAGCAACTGGTGAGAGAGAGCTTGTGTGGGTGTGGGAGCTTCTCTGAGTGAAGAGGGAAGAGTCGCCAGCTGCTCTCAGACTGCACCCCCGGCCAGAACTGCTTCGAGGTTTCCATGGGAACGCGGAGGCTGAACAGGGACCTTTGCCTCTTTTCCTCACTCTTTGGGCCCTGTCCCCACTCCTGAAAGCTCCCAGGTTCATGTAGGTTCGAGGGTACTAGGAGCAGGACCCAGCCAGGGGCAGCCCCAGGGGCTGAGGGGGCTGGGGATGAGCTGGACTGGGCCCCATCTTTGGCTCCCAGACAGGTGGCCAGCCCTCTGCCCTGGGCAGCCCACACCTGGCTCCGAGGGCAACGGGGGCCAGCAGGAATGCCTGGGACGGGCGGATGCTCACCGCCCCACCAAACTGCGCTCGCACAACAAAGTCCCTTCAGTTCCCCTCTGCCGCGGCAGGAAGAAAGCCGGCTCAGTCCCTGGGCTGGCCTGGGGGTGGCTCTGGGCACTGGCCAGGCCTGCGTTCTGCTGAGTCCAGGCCGTTCTCCAGCCCACGGGGCGGAAATGCTGCGGAAAGCAGATGTTGTAAAACAGAATCCCGGCCCCAGCCGGAGCCACATGGCGACGAGAAGCCAGGAAGGGCAGCCTCGTGGCTGGCGGGGCTCTCTGCCGGGGACCGTCCTGTGGAGGCTCCTCTGTGGGGCAGTGGGGTTGGCCAGGGTTAGTCGGAGGCATGGGGCAACCCCAGGAAGTTCCTCCAGGCGGACTCAGTGGCATCCTCTATGAGAGGGGCGTGATACACGTCCCCACGTGGGCAGGCTGAAAGCCGAGATGAAACAGTGCTGGGCGTCTGCTGCTGGCGGGACGGGACAGGGGTGCGTGCTCACCGTGTCTTGGCTCCAGCCCGGCAGTTGCAGGGGCTGATGATGCAGACGAGTGGCCCCGCAGTGGCTTTGGCTCCGCGCTGGCTCCCACCCTGGGGTTCTCACTGTGGGCGTAGGCCAGTGTCCGTCTTTCCTTTTTCCTTTTTTTTTTTTTGAGATGGAGTCTCACTCTGTCGCCTAGGCTGGAGTGCACTGGAGCGATCTCGGCTCACTGCAGCCTCCGCCTCCTGGGTTCAAGTGATTCTCCTGCCTCAGCCTCCCGAGTAGCTGGGATTACAGGTGCCTGCCACCATGCATGGCTAATTTTTGTACTTTTAATAGAGACGGGGTTTCACCATGTTGGCCAGGGTGGTCTTGAACTGCTGAACTTGTGATCCGCCCGCCTCAGCCTCCCAAAGTGCTGGAATTACAGGCATGAGCCACCACGCCTTTCTTTCTTTATCCAAGTGCTGAGGGACCTGTGCAGACCTTGGAAATAAACAACCCAGTCTCAGCCCGTCCAGAGAACCAGGAACAGTGAGGACCACAGGGCCGTGACAAAAGCCATGAGCTGGGTGGCGCAGGTCAGGGGTGTCTGACGTGGGAACAGCTAAGGCACAGGCACAGAGGCAAGTATGCAAGGCTGCCGGCAGCATGGCTGGGCCACGTGACCCACACTGGGTCTGGATGCCCTGGTGAATGAGCGACGGCAGATCCCAGGGCCCGGCAGAGGACCAGGAGCTCCTCCCCAGAGTTCGCGAGTTTCTGGCTGCCAAGGAGTTGCTCGGCTGCAGCTGGAGGCGATTCCCTTAAGCCGCACCCAGGGGCCGTCAAACCACAACCCCAGCCACGGTCTGGCCTTCCTCCCCTTCCTAGGGAGGGAACCCTCTACCTCCAGGCTGCTCTTCCAGGATCTCCATTTCTAGGACCTGCTCTGTCCAGGGGTTGAAGTCCAAGGCCTTGCTGGAGGCTGAGAAGGGGCAGGGGGCAAGGTCCTGGGGTTGCCCCATGGGGAGCCATCACCCCCTCTGGCAGTCATACACTCTGCTGGGACAGCTGCAAGAAGCAGGCTTAAGGGGAAGAGCTCCCACTGGAACACACACAGGGGTGGTGAGCAGGAAGCGGGAGGCTCCTGAGGCTGCCCATTAGGGAGTGGAGTTGGCTATGTCCCCACTGCATGCGGGCCGAAAGGGACCAGACATCCCCCTGAGCAGACCACATTTTGAGGCCCTACTTTCAAGGGCCACTGCCTCCATGCAGCCCTCTCTGACTGCCAAGGTGGAATGAACCCTTCCTTCCCCAGGACATTCCTTCACAATGACATTTGTCACACTGGACTGTCACCCTCTGGTCCGTGTCTGTGTCCCTAATTGGGCTACGAGTCCCTACAGGGCAGGGCCTGGGTCTCCTCCATCTCTGGGCCCCCAGAGGTCACCTGGGCCTGACACGGACAGAGCCTGTTCAACCCACATTGCTACGACAGGGATACCGAGGCCAGAGAGGAAACTCTGTGTCCGCAGCTACATGGAAACTGCAGGTCAGGGCCTTAGACTCCCAGCGTAGAGCTCAGTGCCTGTCCCTGAGGCCTGGGGAGGCCAGACAGGGCTGGCAAGCCGGTAGGGGATGCTGGGCCCCTAGGTGGGGCCTCCCAGGGCTACCCTCTGCCCCTTCTGCTGGGCAGGAACCCCTGTGGGAGGGCTGGCGTACCTGGCTGCTCTGGGCATAGCTCCTCTCAAGCCACACAAAGCTCCCTTCTCCAAGAGCCCCGGCTCCCCTGGGCCAGAGCTGGTGGGAGGCACAGGCACTGCTGGAGAGGGGCGTGGGTGAACATCTTCCTCAGGTGCCAAAAGCTCACAGCTCTGTCCTGCCAGTCTGGATGCTGCCTCCTCCAGGAAGCCGTCGCAGACCTCCCGTGTCTCCCCAGTTGTCTGATGGTTCTCAGAGCCTTTCTAGTGTTCCTGTCTTGGCTGGCCCCACTCAGCAGGTGCAGTGGAGGTGAGGAAGGACCATGAACCGAAGCTCCAAGCTCAGCCAGAACATGCAAGGCCTCCGGGTCTGTGTCCTCCTCTGTGGACTTGGCTAACAGCCCTTCTTCCCAGGGTCAGAGGGGGGCCCTGAGGAGGAGCTGGGGGCAGCAGAGTGAAGAGTGTGGGTTTGGGAGCTGGTAGCCTGCTTGGCACCCTGGCTGTGCCACGGAGCAGCCATGTGGCCCAGGCGGGACACCATGCCTCACTTTCCCCATATGTTCAGCGGTGCTAACAATGGTGGCTTCTTCACAGGGTTGCAGAAATCACATGAGTTAGTAGACGTGAAACCCTCGGGACAGTCCAGCAGAGAGGACGCACATGCCCGGTGCCCAGTGCACAGGTGCTCAACACACGGGCACAGTGCAGGCCCAATCTCAGCACAGGGCCAGGCGCTCAGCACAGCCCGAGCAAAGCAGCCTCTGCGGAACTGAGCAGACCCCCTCGCCTGACCCCGCTCCCAGGACAGCTGGCTCCTGCAAGGACCACACTTGTGCCGCTGCCCGAGGCTCTCGGCCACAGTCAGCCCAAGCAGCACAGTGAGGCCGGCGGGGACCTCAGCACCTTGAGAAGGGCGAAGGGTGTGTGCCCTAAGGCTGGGCAGACCTGGGTTTGAGAACCGCCTCCAACCCTGACGTGCACTGTAGCCGTGGGCAAATCACCAATCATCGCTGTGCCCTCCCACTTAGGAACAATGACCCGAAGGCCCCCGCGGTGGTTGTGAGCTCAACAGAGGAAACTCAGCTGAGTCCCCCATGGCCAGGCTCAGCTTGGGGATCCCTCCAGACCACGGCTCCTGTCCACTCCTCTGTGAGTGTTGGCGACCTCAGCCCTAACATACTTCTCCTCTGACACCCAAAGATCTGGACAGGGGCTCTCCCAGGGCGCAGGAACAGGACTCACTGGGGCTGGAAGGCCCTGTGGCAGGGAGGGGAAGCAAGTACCTTTTCCCCGACATCTCATAGCCCTCCTGGGCTCCAGCAAGTTTGAGGGGCAGACTCTCTCCCAGGGTCCCCTCTGGGTAGGGATCCCGGCCCTGCTGCCCTGAGGCTACTGTGGCCCTTCCAAGCCCTCCAGAGCAGAGAGCGACACCTTGTACCCAGAGCCCCGCCCTCATGAGGCCCTGAAGTCCAGCAGGCAGCCGGCACCTACATGGCCCAGAACAGCCACCATGGGGCCTGCACTCACCCTCATAGAAGCGGATCTTGTCCCGAAGGATCACCATGCCTTTTGTCAGCAGCTGGTTCTGAAGGTAAACAGAGAGAGGCTGTCACTGCCCCTGTGGGTGGGTGTTCTGGGGTGTCCTGGCCGGCAGGGCCCCCAACAGTCCATCCACCAGTGAGCAGCTGAGGCTTAAAGCGGGAAGAGACTCAGCGAGTTCCCGTAGCTCACCTGCTGCAGGGCCTGAGTGTCAGCTCACCCAGGGTCAACGACTGACCCAAGCCTGGGCTGTCACGAGACGGGAGGTGGCCACAGGGACATTCCATGAGGTGGCCAGATCCTACAGCCCCTTACACTGAGCTCAGCTGGGCAGGAGGATGCCTGGCATGTCCCACAGTGAAGAAAGGACTTTGCAGTTAGAGAGGACTCTGATTACCAAAGGCTGGGCCCACGAGCTGCCATCCCACCTCAGGGACCCTGTGCACACTGCCTAGGGTGGCTCGGCTGAGCACGTGTGTAGTCTCAGCAATCCAAGCGCCCAGCAATGAAATAATGGACCACAAAATGCGGCCCATCCTCACCAAAAAAATGAAGCACTGATTTGTGCTCCAACGAGAAAGAACTTGGTGCTAAGTGAGTCCAGACAAAAGTCCACATGCCGTGTGCTGCCACTGATATGAAATGCACAGAATTGGCCAGGCGCGGTGGCTCACAATCCCAGCACTTTGGGAGGCCGAGGCGGGCAGATCATCTGAGATTGGAAGTTTGAGACCAGCCTGAACAACACGAAGAAACCCTGTCTCTACTAAAAATATAAAATCAGCCGGGCATGGTGGCACATGCCTGTAATCCCAGTTACTTGGGAGGCTGAGGCAGGAGAATTGCTTGAACCTGGGAGGTTGTGGTGGTTGTGGTGAGCAGAGATCACACCACTGCACTCCAGCCTGGGCGATGAGCAAAATTCCCGTCTCAAAAAAAAAAAAGAAGTGTACAGAATTGGCAAATCCAGAGACAGACTGTGGATGAGTGGTTGCCTCGTGCTGGGGTCGGGGAGGAGGAGAGACTACTAATGGGTGCAGGGTTTCTTTTTGGCACAATAAAAAAGTCCCAGAATTAGATGGGGTGACGGTTGTACCATTTTGTGAATATACTAAAAACTGGCTGGGCGCAGTGGCTCACACCTGTAATCCCAGCATTTTGTGAGGCCAAGACAGGAGGATCACTTGAGCCCAGGGGTTCAAGATTAGACTCTGGGCAACAGAGCAAGACCCCATCTCTACAAAAAATAGAAAAATTAGCCAGGTGTGGTGGCACGTGCCTGTGGTCCCATCTACTCAGCAGGCTGAAGTGGAAGGATCTCTTGAGCCCGGGAGGTTGAGGGTGCAGTGAGCCACCATCATGCCCTGCAGCCTGGGCAACAGAGCGAGACTTTGTCTCAAAAGACACAACAAGTAAAAACCATTAAATTGTACACTTTAAATGGGTGAATAGTATGGCATGTGAATTATACCTCAATAAAGCTGTTAAATAACAATTTTTTTTTTTGAGACGGAGTCCTGCCCTGTTGCCCAGGCTGGAGTGCAATGGCGTGATCTCGGCTCACTACAATCTACACCTTCTGGGTTCAAACGATTGTGCCTCAGCTTCCTGAGTAGCTGGGATTACAGGCGCCTGCCACCACGACCAGCTAATTTTTGTATTGTTTTTTAAACACAGATGAAGTTTCACCATGTTGACCAGGCTGATCTCCAACGCCCAACCTCATGAGCCACCTGCCTCAGCTTCCCAAAGTTCTGGGATTACAGGCATGAGCCACTGTGCCTGACCAATATTTTTAAAAAACTCCTAAAACAGTATGATTTGAGGGACCACAGGCACATCCTCACCCCACCCAATGGGCAAGGTAGGTGCCTTGCTTCCAGCCTGCACGAGACGTCCCTGCAGTGAGCAGGGCCCTGGGCACCACGGCAGACCTGACAGCTGAAGGGGCACTGGGCCAGGCCTCACTGGCTGTCCTTTCTCCCTCTGTGACCTCAGGCAGGTCGCGTCACCTCTCTGAGTGCTGGGTTCCACCATACGGCACATGTGTGCATCGATAGTGCAGGACTTTTGGCCGGATGGGGCGCAGCAAAGGCGAGCTGCTGAGCACCGGGGAGACACACTGTGGGTGACGCTGATGGCACAACCACCATCACTACCACGCAGCTCAGGGCACCGGGGGCACGCACGCCCCAAACCTAGACTGACATCCCAGGAGTTTGGGTGGAGCGACATAATTACAACCAATTGGAGGCGATCATGTGCCAGGCACAGAGCTAACAATTCACCACGTCTTAGCCGTGCACGGTGGCTCACGCCTGTAATCCCAGAACTTTGGGAGGCTGAGGTGGGCGGATCACCTTGAAGTCAGGAGTTCCAGATTGGCCTGGTCAACATGGTGAAACCCTGTCTCTACAAAATACAAAAATTAGCAGGGCATGATGGTGGGTGCCAGTAATCCCAGCACCTGGGGAGGCTGAGACAGGAGAATCGCTTGAACCTGGAAGGCGGAGGTTGCAGTGAACTGAGATCATGCCGTTGTACCCCAGCCTGGGCAATAGAGCGCGTCTTATCATTTAATCTCCACAACAATCCATGTGGCTAGACAGGGAACCAGGCGGGTCCTTGGAACCACAGGAAGACAGTGGAAGAGCTAGCGTGCCACACCCCTGGGCACAGGCGAACCCTGGTGCTTTCTGGCCGGCTCATGAGGCAGGCCCAGTCTGGCTGGAGCTAGACCCACCTACCTGCAGGTACTCCGTGAAGAAGGACCCCAACTCCGTCTTCAGCAGCTGCCTGTGGGTCGGAGGGGAGACAAGAGTGAGTCCCAGACCCCACAGCACCGGCATGGGGGACCCAGGGATTGGGGTAGGGGCCTCCTGGGCAGTGGGAGACCAGACTGCTCAGCCCAAAAACATGGGGAGTGGACAAGTCCCACCCATCCAGACCTGCAGGGGCTGGGTCACACATCCCGGGCCTCCATGGGGCACAGTTGCGGCTCATCAACTAGATCCCTGCGCCCCTTTCACAGCAGAGGAAGCCGAGGGGTCCTCAGAGGGAAAACAGTGGCCTCTGCATCTCACACCTTCTGGAGAGACACCTGGCGGGGCTCGGCCTGCAACGCTTGGTTTGCTCCCGCCCTCCACCTGCCCAAATCCCCGATGCCAAGGGCTCCTCCTCTCTCCCCCTGCAGAGCTTCTTCCCAAGCGTCTCCTCTTTATTCCAGGGAAGCTCATTCAGTCACCAACCCAGCTGCAGGCATGAACTGGAGCTCCCCTTTTACTGCAGGGGAGGTGAGAGAGGCTCGCAGAGGTCAAGAGACCAGACCAGGGCCACATGGGACACACCAGAGCTGAGATCTGAACCTTGGCCTTGGCACTCAACACTGACAATTCCTCCTTCCCTCCCTGCACACCTCCAGGGCCTGAGAGAACGGGAGCATCACATTCCACACCAGCCAGGCTGAAAGCACACGGGCACTGTCAGCGGGGAGGCCCTCGACATGACTCCTGACAGGCTTCTGAACCAAATACACCAGAAATCTTACCTCCACCTCCCAGGTTCAAGCGATTCTCCTGCCTCAGCCTCCCGAGTAGCCGGGACTACAGGCATGCACCACCGGCATGGCGAATTTTTGTATTTTTTAGTAGAGACAGGGGTTTCACCAAGTTGGCCAGGCTAGTCTCGAACTCCTGACCTCAAGTGATCCACCCGCCTTGGCCTTCCAAAGTACTGGAATTAAAGACGTGAGCCACTGCACCTGGCCCCAACGTTTTAAATTATAGTGCACTAAATATTCATTTTACTGTACAGTCTTTTTCATGTCTCTGTATGGTTATAACCAAACAGTAAAAACAGTTGAAACAGCTTTCAACTTTCTGACAAAAGTTTTGGCCGTTGACAAAACCTCCGTCATTTAATCTGTACTAAATAAATGTGAGCTCGGCTGGCAGATGAGGGCGTGGCTGCTATACAACTCTTTGAGTCAGCAGCCCGGCCTCCTAGTCCACTCTTTCACTGCATACCGGAGTTTGAGTATGTCACTCATCAGTCACGCAGCTGGGGTCTGCAGGACGGACCCCGGCAGGGGATCTGACCCACAGACCCAAGCTTGCACAGCGGATGAATAACTACGCTGACTCAAGATCTCTTGCCTGTCAGTACAACTAAGGGGCTCTGCTGCTGGGCCCAGTCTTCATTTGCATAGGGGTATAACTTTGTAACTTCATTTCAGCTTCTGATTGGTCGTGTTCCACAACCAATCGAACATTTGCATAGGGTGCTTCACTTCAGCTTCTGATTGGTCACGTTTTGCAACCAATCAGACTGACTGCAGGCCACTACTTCATTTACATAGGGTGTACACCAAGTAACCAATGGGAAACCTCTAGAGGGTATTTAAACCCCAGAAAATTCTGCAACCAGGATCTTGAGCTGCCTGCTCCGCGTGCTCCTACGCTGTGGAGTGTGCTTTCCTTTTCAAGACAGCTCTGCTTTTGCTGCTTAATTATTTTCTTGCTTTCTTTGTGTGTTTTGTATGTTTTGTCCAATTCTTTGTTCAAAGCACCAAGAACCAGGACACCCTCTATCTGTAACAGAGGGTCCTGGGGGTCAACTGGGATCAGCAGCAGCTGGAGCCCAGAAAAGCCTTCCTCGCCCTCTCCCTGCCCATGATGAGTATGGGCGTGAATGCTGATGAAGGAAGGAATGAATAAATGTCTTCTTCAGGACCAAGAAGCCCTTCAGCTCACAATGGCTGGAAATCCCGGAGTGGCCCTAATGAAGCCCTACCTGGGGTGGCTCCAATCCACTGGCCACCTCTTGGGCTCCCCTCGCCTCTTGTGATGTTTCCTCTCACCCAGCAGCTCACACTGAATAAACTCAGCTCACTCCTTTTTCTGGGCACGGGTGAGGGGCACGGTTGGCTGAGCATCTGTGCATTTGTACTATGCCCACCCACAATCCTGGACCCCAGTGAGAGCAGAGACACGGCCTCAGATCTGAACTGACCATAGGCTGAGGATAAGTGGCCAGTTCAGGCCCCACTGCCTCTGGCTAGGAATGCTGCTGACCACCTCCTCCACCTCTCAAGCCTGCAGGCAGATGGTGCTCACAATGAACGCTAAATGGACAGGTGACTTCCACCTGGCAGCCGCCAGTACTTGGAATGCCCTCATTCCTCACCTGTGAGACCCCTTCCAGGCATGGAGGGGTGGGACACCAACTCCAGCCACACAAAAGCCCTGCAAGATGGGAACCATGTTCATTCTAGAGATGAGGAGACTGAGGTTCTGGGAGCGTACTGATGAAGTCAAAGGGTGGACCGGGGAAGCCAAGGTTGGAGCCCTAGTCCTGAGCATTAAAAACAGGCATCCTTCCTACAGGCCATGAGGAGAGGGCCTGCCCAGTCCGGCATTGTGGGAAACTTAAAAGTCAAGTAGCTTAAATTCAAACAGCACCTCTGCCCTGAACATGAGACCGCTGCTGACAGGCCTGAGCTGAGCTGAACACGGGCTGGGACCACACTCTAAGGGAAACCCCAAGCCAGCCCCATGCCTGCTGGGAATAAAGAGAACACCATGACAGGGAGGGAGAAGAGGGGCCATGGGTGTCCTCAGATCACAGGAGGGGAGCCCAGGGGATGAAGTTGCAGCAAATCCCAGGCCCCAGGGGCTAGTAGGTCACACAGGGGACAGCCTGGGTGTCACCTGGGATGTCAGCCTCAAGAGAGACAGCTGTGGGGTCAGAAGGCAGAGGCTGGGAGACCCGTTCATGGGGTTTGCTGCTTCCTGGGAGCAGCTGCGCCAGCAAGACCTGGTGCTGGAGCTGAGCAGGGACAGATAATCTGTGACTCGGCTAGGAGCCAGCAGGAGAGGCCTTGCAGGGACTAGGGCAGGTGGCCGAACTCCTGTCCATGAGCTCCTGCACCACCCTGAGGACTCAGATGCACGCTTCTCACGGTCCAAGGCAGACCAGTATCAGCCACATGGGACGCTGGAAGAGAGGCTGCCCCAGATGGACACCCTGGCACAACACAGGTGGCAACAGCAGCCCAGGCCACTGAGCACAGGCGGAACGGCCTTCATAACTGAGCACAACCAGGGTGGCCTGGGCCTCAGATGCCATCTAAGAGGGTGGGTCACATAATGACATTGTTAGGGATAATGTTATCCAAAGCCATCAAGATAAAAAGAGGCTTGTAGGCTGGGCACAGTGGCTCATGCCTATAATCCCAGAACTTTGGGAGGGCCCAGCAGGCAGATCACCTGAGGTCGGGAGTTCAAGACCAGCCTGACCAACATGGAGAAACCTTGTGTCTACTAAAAATACAAAATTACCTGGGTGTGGTGGCACATGCCTGTAATCCCAATTACTCGGGAGGCTGAGGCAGGAGAATTGCTTGAACCCAGGAGACGGAGGTTGTGGTAAGCCACGATCACGCCATTGTACTCTAGCCTGGGCAACAAGAGTGAAATTCCGTCTCAAAAAAAAAAAAAAACTTGGGTCCTTAAACCAGCAGCCCCCAGAGAATGAGTTAATCATTAAGATTTTCTTCGTGTTTTCTCAGCCAGGTGCAGTGGCTCACGCCTATAATCCCAACACTGAGGCAGGAGGATCACTTGAGCCCAGGAGTTTGAGACCAGCTTGGGCGATATAGCAAGACCTTGTCTCTACAAAAAATAAAACAAATTAGCTGGGCTTGGTGCTGGGCACCTGCAGTCCCTGCTACTCAGGAGGCTGAGGTAGGAGGATCACTTGAGCCCACAGGTTGCACGCTGTAGTGAGCTATGTTCATGCCACTGCTCTCCTGTCCGGGCAATAGACTGAGACCTAGTCTCTTAAAAAAAAAAAAAAAAAAGACTTTCTTTTTTTTTGGAGGCTGAGGCAGGTAGATCACTAGAGGTTGGGAGTTCAAGACCAGCCTGGCCAACACGGTGAAACTCCGTCTCTACTAAATATATAAAAATTAGCCAGGTGTGGTGGCATAGAATAATTATGCAACGTGTGCCCATTTCTGTACCTTAGAAGAAAGAAAGGTGATTAAAGAAGGGATCTAGAAAATTGCTAGACAATTGGACATTATCCAGATGAAAACCTTTTGTGCTTCAAAGGACACAGGAAGGAAGTGAAATGACAAGTCACGGAATGGGAGGAAAGATTTGCAAACCAGTATCTAAGGAGAGTCTAGATCCAGAACATAGAAAGAACTCTCCTAGCTCAGCAATACAAAGACAACCCAACTGAAAAATGGGCAAGGGATGGGAACAGACGGTTCTCCAAAGAAGGTTATCTAAATGGCCAATAAACACCTGAAGAGATGCCCTACATCACCAGTCATCAGGAAAACGCTAATCAAAACCACAAACAGACGCCACTTCTCAGAATGAAAGCACTGGAAATTAACAAGTGTTGGTGAGAACGTGGAGAAACTGAACTCCTGCACCCTGCTCACACCCTGCTAAGTGGGACAGCCGCTGTGGGAAAGGTGAGAGTGACCCAAAAAGACTAACCACAGAATTATCAAGGGACCTGGCAACTCCACTGCTAGGTATACGAACCTAAGAGAAATGAGGCCAGGTGTGGTGACTCAGCCCTGTAACCCCAGCACTTTGGGAGGCTGAGGCGGGTGGATCACTTGAGGTCAGGAGTTCGAGACCAGCCTGGCCAACACAGGGAAACCCTGTCTCTACTAAAAATACAAAAATTAGCCAAGCATGGTGACGCATGACAGTAATCCCAGCTACTCGGGAGACTGAGGCATGAGAATCACTTGAACCCAGGAGATGGAGGTTGCAGTGAGCCGAGATTGCCCCACTGCACTCCAGCTTGGGCCACAGATGAAGACTCAGTTTCTTTTCTTTTTTTCTTTGAGATAAAGTTTTGCTCTTGTTGCCCAGGCTGTGCAGTGGCACAATCTGGGCTCACTGCAACCTCCACCTCCAAGGTTCAGCAATTCTCCTGCCTCAGCCTCCGGAGTAACTGGGATCACAGGTGCCTGCCATCATGCCCAGCTAATGTTTTGTATTTTTGTAGAGACAGAGTTTTGCCATGTTGCCTAGGCTGGTCTTGAACTCTTGAATGCAAGCAATCCCCCTGCCTCGGCCTCCCAAAGCGCTGGGATTACTGGGTGAGCCACTGCGTCCAAACTAAAATCATTTAATTTAATGTGGCCACATTGTTGAGAACAGCCAGGGTAGGGTGGAGGGCTGAACAACCCAGGCGCCCTGAAGTCAGGGGATTGAGCTCCAGCTCTGTCCACTATTAGCCGTGTGACCTTGATCAACTGCTCTGTGCCTCAGACTCCTCTCTGTAAAATTGAGATAACAAGGTGTCCACTCCTCAGTGCTGCAGTGAAGAGTGGATGAGTATTTTTAAAATTTATTTTTAAAAAAGTTAATACAGGGCGGGTGCGGTGGCTCATGCCTGTAATCCCAGCACTTTGGGAGGCTGAGCTGGGCGGATCACAAGGTCAGGAGTTTGAGACCAGCCTGACCAACATGTGAAATCCCGTCTCTACTAAAAACACAAAAATTAGCCAGGCATGGTGGTGTGCACCTGTGTAATCTGAGCTACTCAGGAGGCTGAGGCAGGAGAACTGCTTGAGCCTGGGAGATGGAGGTTGCAGTGAGCCGAGATCACGCCATTGCACTCTAGCCTGGCGACAGAGCAAGACTCCGTCTCAAAAAAAAAAAAAAAAAGTTAATACATATTAATAGAGAAGGGGTCTTGCTATGTTGCCCAGGCTGGTCTCAAACTCCTGGCCTCTAGCAATCTCCCAACTTAGGCTTCCCACCGTGCTGAGATTACAGGCATGAACCACTGCACCAGGCCGTGGATGGGTTTGGCGTGGAAACTCCCGATCTAAGGCTGGCAGAGCAAGGCTTTAGTAAAAAGACCCTGCTACTATTACTTAAACATTCCAGCATTTAATTTTGAACTGGCTAAAAAGAAGTTGCCCCAAATAACCTAACTGCCCAGCGCTCAAAGTCTTACGCAATACCCGATTTTTACTCATTTTCTGGGTAGAAGCCTGGGGCCAGTGAGGGGACCCTGGGGCCCAGGGCAGCTTCTCTGTGCCCCCACCCCAACATATACTCCTGGGGAGGCCGCTTGCTCTGAGTCAGCCAATAGAGAGGAGCAGCAAGAATCAGCCAATTACCAATGCTGTTCACACCAAGGCTGGTCAGGGGAGAAGGATGCCCAAAGCTGGCGACGGTGCCTACCACTGGCTTAGTCAATTTAAAAATAATTCCTTTTGTTGTTGTTTAAACACCCAGCTAGCTGGGCATGGTGGCTCACACCTTTAATTCCAACACTTTGAGAGGCCAGAGGTCACCATCCCTGGAGGACCTTCTTCTTTCCCTCTCTCTTAGAAGAGCAGGATCACCCTCCCTGGAGGATGGCTTGAGTCCAGGAGTTCGAGACCAGCCTGGGTAATGAGACTCCTATTTCTACAAAAAATAAAAAATTAGCCAGGCGTGGTGGTACGTACCTATAGTCCCAGCTACTCAGGAAACTGAGGCGGGAGGGTTGCTTCAGCCCCGAAGGCGGAGGTTGCAGTGAGCTGAGAATGCACCACCACACTCCAGCATGGGCAAGAGTGAGACCCTGTCTCAAAAACCAAACCAAACCAAACCCGAACCCAAAACCCCCAGCAGATCCTTTAGGCTCCTGTTTCCCAAGCAGAGGCTCATCAGGAAAATGAGTTCCTGGAGCCCCACCCCTGGCTTGGCCAGATGAGCCAGAGAAAAGCAGGATATCCTGAGCGAGTTTCATGTATTGGGCCTCAGTTTACCCACATGTAAGGGCCCCTTCAGCTCTGGCACACAGGGTGGAGTGGGGTGCCTACGTATGAAAATCTGGCCTAGCCACTGACTCTCCTCCTGAATAACAAGGGAAAGGGTGACTGCCTATTTTGCCAACATTCTTTTGACACAGGGACAAGGTAACAGGGTCAGGGCCAAGGGAAACAGCAGAGCTGGGAACCGCCTCCCTGGAGCAGCTGTGTGACCTGGGGCGAGTCTCTTGAGCTCTCTGTGCTTTGGCCTCTTTCACTACAAACAGCAACCACAGACTCCCTTGAAGCTCCCGCCACCTGGCTTGGGGGAGCAGCACAGTGGGTGTGCGTCCAGCCCCGCTGCTTCCCAATCCTTATTTCCTGGCTATTCACAGGAAACAGGGGCGTCTGGCAAGGCTGGAATTGCTTTTCCGGGAATGACACTCCCATCATTAGGCAGGTGGGTCCTTCCTCTTTAACAGAATAAATATCCTTCATGATGCCCCGCACGGGTGGGGGCCGTGGGCAACATCTCCAGCTGCTGTCCAAGCCCCACCCCACTTCCCCTTCAAGACCTTTCTCTGGAGGGTGGGGGCGCAAGCCCACCAGACCTGAAGCGGGTGGCAGAGGTCACGGCCCATATGGCAGCTTGGGAAACCACGTCCTGGTCCCGTGTGGCCACTGCTAACTTGGGCCTCACTCTCCTGTTCCTCTGAGGGGGGAACCCCAGGTGTGGACCTGGCTGGGGCCTCTGACTCCGGGCCTAGCCCTCTCTACCGCTCAGGAACCCTGGCCCGAGGTGGGACAGGCACTCACCGGACGCCCTCGTTGAGGGTGAAGAGCTCCTGGTCGGGCAGCCCCTTGCGCTGGAAGACAGCAATCACCCCGTTGTGGATGCTGTGGGCACAGGGAAGAGAACACTGCAGTCCTGAGATCTGAGAGCCCCCCCTGGTTGACCATCAGAACCCCCTTCCTCCTTCCCTCTCTCTTAGAAGAGCAGGATCACCATCCCTGCAGGACCCTGTTCATACCCACTTCGACTCCGAGGCCCTGCACCCCCGGCCGGGCCCCAGCCGATATCAACACGTGCCTCCGGGTCACCGCCCCAGGACCTCGCTCCCATCCCCTCTGCACACACAGTATGTGCCCAAACCTTAGCCAGCTGTGCTTTCATTCTGGGTTCCTAAGCCCACCCTGCCCAGGCCAGAAACCATGAAACCCCCGGCACCTCTCCCACCCCCAACACATCCAAGTCCTGTGGGGCCTGTGGACTGCTGTCCCTTCTCCGCCTCCAAGGGCACCTGAGTTCAGGAGCATCACTGTGTCCCTAGCCGGCCGCGGAGCTCCCAACTCCCTCATGCTTCCTGCCCCTGCTTGTTAAAACTCTCTGAGCTGGCAAATGCTTTCTGTAGAGGGATAGAAAGCAAATCTTTTGGGCTTCATGGGTCACCAGTCTCTGCTACAGCTGCTCAACTTCACTGTTGTGATGTGAAATAACTGTAGCAGCGGGGGATGGTGTTTACACCTGTAATCTCAACACTCTGGAAGGCCGAGGCAGGAGGACTGCTTGAGGCTGGGAGTTCAAAACCAGCCTGGGCAACGTAGCGAGACCCCATCTCTACAAAAACCAAAAACCGGCTGGGTGTGGTAGCTCACTCCTGCAATTTCTGCACTTTGGGAAGGCAAGACAGGTGGATCACCTGAGGTCAGGAGTTCGAGACCAGCCTGGCCAACATGGCAGAACCCTGTCTCTAATACAAAAATTAGGCCAGGCGTGGTGGCTCATACCTGGAATCCCAGCACTTTGGGAGGCTGAGGTGGGCAAATCACCAGAAGTCAGGAGTTCGAGACCAGCCTGACCAACATGGAGAAGCCTTGTCTCTATTAAAAATATAAAAAGAAAAAAAAGGCCGGGCGCGGTGGCTCATGCCTGTAATCCAAGCACTTTGGAGGCCAAGGTGGGCGGATCACCTGAGGTCGGGAGTTCAAGACCAGCCTGACCAACATGGTGAAATCCCGTCTTAAAAAAAAAAAAAAAAAATTTTTAAAGAAAAAAAAAAAAAGTAGCCAGGCATGGTGGCACATGCCTGTAATCCCAGCTACTCAGGAGGCTGAGGCAGGAAAATCACTGGGACCCAGGAGGCGGAGGTTGCTGTGAGCTGAGATTGCACCATTGTACTCCAGCCTGGGCAACGAGTGAAACTCCGTCTCAAACAAAAAAACAAAACAAAACAAAAACAAAAATTAGCCGGATGTGGTAGCGCATGCCTGTAGTTCCAGCTACTCAGGGAGGCTGAAGTAAGCCGAGACGGTTCCAGTGCTCTCGAGCCTGAGCAACAAAGCGAGACCCCGTCTCGGAAAACAAAAACAAAAACAGACAAAAAACAAACAAACAAACAAACAAACAAACAAACAAACAAAAAACAGAACAAACAAAAAACCAAGGCCAGTGTGGCGGCTCACACCTATCATCCCAGCACTTCGGGAGACTGAGACAGGAGGATCACTTGAGGCCGTGAGTTTGAGACCAGCCTAGGCAATATAGTGGGAACTGTTACTGTAAAACATTAAAAAAACAAACAAACCCATACAGCTGTAGCAAATACACAAAGGTATGTGTGTGGCAGTGTCCCGATAAAACTTTATTTACAAAAACAAGTGGTGGGCTGCATTTGGCCTGTAGGCCAAATTTGCTGATCCAGTTTGCTGATTCCCTGGTCTGAAGCTCACCATGAGCTTCAAGGTGCCCCTGGGCCGGCCCCTCTGCTAAAGCCTCCTGGAGCACTCCACCCGTGTTACCTGCATCCAGCTGGGCTGCAGAAGCAGCGGCCAGCCACAGGACTTCTGCACCTGCCCCTTCCTCTGCTTGGTTCCCCGCCACCTCTGACTTGCATCTCCCCAGTTCCTTCCTTCAAATGAGAAGCCACCATCGACTATGTCGGCCCTTGTCAGTGGGGAACTCGTGTTTCCGCGTGGTTAGCTGATCCACTTGTCTCCACCGTGTGTAAGTCTACGAGTTCAGGCCCTGTGTGCTGAGACTGTGTGTACAGTCCCGGGCTCAGGGGAGAAGCTCGCTGAGCATCTGGTGGAAGCGCCTCCTCACCTCCTTCACCCTCCAAATCCAACCTACCCTGAAGCCTGGCCCATTTACTTCCGAGAGCTCTCCCTGCACCCCTTCCTGGCTTGCCTGGACCTCCGATGACACGGGCCGGCCTCTCACCCCTCCAGTGCATCCGGCCAGGCAGCCGCTGCCCTGCAGGCACGGCCTGAGGTCCTCCCTCCCCACACTCCCGGGTATCCTGAGCTCTGACCCCAAAGCGTGCCGGACACTCTGGGCAGTGCCACATTTCTGGGCGTTTTTTTTTTAAAGACGGGGTTTCATCATATTGGTCAGGCTGGTCTTGAACTCCCAACCTCAGGTGATCCACCTGCCTTGGCCTCCAAAGTGCTTGGATTACAGGTGTGAGCCACAATGCCCAGCTGTTTTTTTTTTTTTTTTATCGCTGAGACTGAGTCTCTCTGTGGCCCAGGCTAGAGTGCAGTGGCGCGATCTCGGCTCACTGCAACCTCCGCCTCCCAGGTTCAAGCGATTCTCCTGCCTCAGCCTCCTGAGTAGTTGGGATTACAGACATGTGCCACCATGCCCGGCTAATGTTTTTTGTATTTTTATAAAACTTGTCAGTAGGAAACCTCATGTTTTTGCGTGGTTAGCTGATTGACTTGTCTCTAATAATTTTTTTTTTTAAGTCGGGGTTTCACCATGTTGGTCAGGCTGGTCTTGAACTCCTGACTTCCGGTGATCCGCCCGCCTTGGCCTCCAAAGTGCTTGGATTACAGGCGTGAGCCACCACGCCCAGCCGTCTCTAATAATTTTTTAGTAGAGACAGGGTTTCAGCATGTTGGCCAGGATGGTTTCTAACGCCTGACCCTCATGATCCGCCCGCCTCAGCTTCCAAAAGTGTTGGGATTACAGGCGTGAGCCACCGTGCCCGGCCTGTGTCTGGGTCTTAGTGCCTACTGCCCCTCCTGTCTGGAAGGCCCTTCTCCTTCCCGTCTACAAGTCAAGCAGCTACTCCTCTTGACTAAGAGGCCACCACCTCCAAGAAACCCTATGACTGCCTCCCGTTCTGGTGCAGACTCCTCACCAGCACTTTGCTGATTCCTTTCCCGGTCACGAGAGCCCACTGCTGGCCAGAGGTCCTCAGGGTGAGAACCAGGTCTGGGTGGCACAGCCACCTCCCACCCAGGATGTGACCACAGCTGTAAGGCTCCCATGGCAGACCCTCATCACACTTCTCACCTTGGAGGGGACAGCTGTCCACACCACGCTGCCCACACTACACAGTGGGCAGCCGCCACCACGCTCCCACCGTTTCCATTTGCTTCAACTCCACCCTTCCCTGTGACTGGCCACCCATTTTGCAGATGACAAAACCAAGGCCCAACTGGCTAAGTCCTCTGCTGGAGGTCACAGAGCAGCCGGCATCTTGGACCCTGTGCACACGAACTCCCCTGTGCTCCTTCTCCCGGGCAGCGCCCCCACACGGAGCCGGGCCTGGACAGGGCTTCCTGTCTCCCTGCCTCCGTGTCCTCAGGGGTGCAAGGCAGGGTCACAGGCCTCAGAGTCCACATGCTTTGAGGAGGCTGTGGGCAGCACGGAGGCTGTGCCAGGTTCCACAGCTGGTACCTGGCCTGGTCCGGGGGCAGGTTGAGACCCAGCTCTGCTGAGGGCTTCATCAGCTTCTCAGCGGGTACCGGCTGAGATCACACTGAACACACACCCCTAGCCTGGGGTGCCCGACTGCACCGGAATGCTCCCTAGTCCCGTGTCTGGGGACACAGGCTCTCTACCTCCTGTTTCCTGTCTCTAAATTGGGAATGGTGACAGCGCCATCCCCAGAGAGCTTGAAGGATGAGCCACTGGCCCAGGGTAGAGGTTGGTGGCTGGTCATCCCCTCCTGGCTGGGATGATGCTCCCCTGTGAGAAGCCCTAAGGTGGCCCCAGCCCTACAGCTATGTCACAGTAGAGCTGCCCGCTCCCCCATTTTCAGACTAAAAAAAGTTGAAACTCCTGAGGGAAGTCTGCTAGGAAGCCAGCTGTCCCTCGACGGCAGCCACCCTGGAATTCGGACAGCTGCAGATGTGCTCCCAGCCCTGTGGCAGCTGCTGGGGTGGGCTGGAGGTAGTGGAGATGCCTGGGCCAGCCCCACCCAGCCCTGCAACTGCCAGGACAGCCTCTGGGGCATGGCAGGTGGCGGGACTCCTGGCCACTATCCCCAGACCCCAGATGGAGGTTCCGGGGCACCTTCCCAAGTTTTCCCCTGGAGCCCAGGCCTCCCTTAAAGCGGACGGTGGAACCACTGCTGGACCCAAGTCAGGCAGAGGGGACGGCGGTGTAGCCAGGGCTCCTGGGGCTACCAGAGCCTCCGGGGCTGGCATCGGCCCTGCTGTCCTCTGTGACCTGCCTTGAGCTGCCTACGTCCTTCCTTCCTGTTCATTAAACCTCCTGGGGGCCTCCAGCCCACCCTGGTCGCCCTGCCTAAGGTGACCCTACACCATGGGGCCTCTGGACGAAGTCTTCCCTCCAAGTTGCCACGGCCTTGGGGTCTGGCGTCACTCACACCACCCTCCTCCCCACGCCTCGAGGCCCCAGGCTGGGGCTGCGCTGGCTTCTTCCTGCCCCGGGGCCTCTGTCTCACTGTTCCCGCCGGAGGCTCACCCTCCACTGCCCTTCCTCATGGCTGTGTGGGAGAGCCAGCTGCTCTGACCGTGGTCTTCTCTTTTGGCTTATGGCTAGACCTCCCCATGCCCCGCCTGGCGTCACACTCCGGCTGCACAGAGCAAAGCCCAGTGAGCACCTGTCAGGGAACACCTGCCTTCGAACACCTGGACGCTACCTTCCCTGCGCAGAGATCCGAGCATCTCTTGGGCTCCTCGCCCTTGTCATTCTCCCATCCACGCTCCCCACCCCTGCCTCCTCCCTCTGCGGACCCTGAACTTCCTCCCATCCGCAAGTGAGTCCAAGGTGCAGGCCTGGGTTTGAATCCCAGAACTACGCTTCCCAGCTGGGTAACTCGGCCAAGTTACCTAACCACTCAGTGACTGTGTCCGCATCCGGACAATGGACTTCTCAGTACAGCGCCTACCTCCAGGGGTGTTGTAACCTCAGCATGCCCCGCCCTGCCCTGCCCTATCCTGCTCTGCCCTTCCCTGCCCTGCCCTGTGGTCTTCTCTGTGAAGCTCTAGGGAAGAGCGCGCCTCTACCACACCTTACCCACACCCAGCCTGGGCCCACCTACTCTGTGGCTTCTCAGTGTCTAACCACCAGCCCCCAAGTTATGGGAGAAGACGCAGAGGGACACAGTCTGGTACCCGCAGAGGCCCCTCCCCAACCCCCAGGCCACTCAGGACCTCTGCTCCTCTCCATCCCCACCCAAACCCTCGGGAGAGGGTGGGGTAAGGGCGTTTGGTAAACAAGACTTGCTGCGGGCCACTCAGGGACAGAGGAAGGGTAGCCAGGGTAGGAGGGCCTCATGTGACCCAGCATCTCCCAATATAGAAGCGAGACCCCAGCTGCCCCTCCTGTCCCAGCAAAAAGAGGCTCAGTTGGGGCACATTTAAATGTCCCCTGGAAAGCACAGGGGACTCTGCCATGGCTTCTGGATGCGGACTCGAGTGGAAATGGCCCATGACCTCCCTTCTCCAGATGTGGACTGCCTCCTCTAGGAAGCCCTCCAGCCCTAGCAGGCAGAGCCCTCCCAGGGCAGAGCTTTCCATCTCAGGAGGGCCAGGCCAAGTCCCCCGCAGGGGAGGGAGAGAAGGGTGGGACCCTGAGGGAGGCTCCTGGGCGCCTGGCAGTGCTGGGATGGGCTGCTGAAGAGGAAGGGCTGAGGCCCTAGGGGCTGATCTGGGGGCACTTGCCTGTGACCACCCTGACTAGGGCCACTGTAGGGCTGTGTGGGGGCATCTAGGCCCAAATGGCAAAGCCAGGCTCCGCCCCATCTGCCCTGGACAGGCCCTGGAGGGGGACAGTGGTGTGTCCTCGGCCTCCTCGCTGCCTGCCCACCCTCAGGCCCCTGTGACTCACATCCCACCTCCACCCTTCCCCTCCCCAGCATGAGGCAGGGTGGGGAGGGGCTGTGGGTGGGGGATCGGAGTGGCATGCCACCAAATACACACACGCGCGCACACACACACACACAGAAAGGAGTTGCTCAGGGTGTGGGTTTCTGTGACCACCGGAACAAATTACCCCTAACTCAGTGGCTGACAACAATTCAAATTCATTCCCTCAACGGTTCTGAGGTCGGAAGTTCTTTTTTCTGTTTGCTTTTGTGAGATGGCGTCTCATTCTGTCACCCAGGCTGGAGTGGCACAGTCTCGGCTCACTGCAACCTCCACCTCCCAGGTTCAAGCGACTCTCCTGCCTCAGCCTCCCGAGTAGCTGGGATTACAGATGTGCACCACCACGCTTGGCTAATTTTTGTATTTTTGGTAGAGACGGAGTTTCACCATGTTGGTCAGGCTGGTCTCGAACTCCTGACCTCAGGTGATCTGTCTGCATCGGCCTCCCAAAGTGCTGGGATTATAGGCGTGAGCCACTGTGCCTGGCCTGGAAGTTCTAAATCAGTTTCCCTGGGCTAAAATCAAGGTGTTGGTGGGGCTGTTCCTTCTGGAGGCTCAGGCAGGGGGAGAAATACCTGCCCCTGCCTTTTCCAGCTCCCAGAGGTGCCCACATTCTTTAGCTTGGGGCCCCTTCCTCCATCTTCACAGCCAGCGGTGTGACACCTTCCAAACTCTCTGCCCTTGTCACTGCATCTCCGTCTCTTTACCCTCGCCTCTCCCTCACACAGCCCCTTGTGATTACAAAGTCCTTTTCAACACATAAAGCTTCGCATTCACAGGTTCTGGGAACTAGGGCAAGAGACAGGCCCATCACACCCAGGCTGCTTCTGAGGGGCAGGGAGCTCGGGACCCAGAGCAAGCAGACAGGGGTGGTAGGGAGCTGAACTCGGGACCCTTCACTGTCCCAGACCCCCATCCAGCCTGAGGCTTCAGCCGACATCCTCTGGCCTTCAGAGGCCCCGAGAGCAGGTGCTTCCAGTAAGACCTAGGTTGAGTCCCAGCTTCCGCCCCAGCTCACCTGGGCAGTCCCTATACCGTTTGGTTTTTTTTTTTTTTCTCTTTTTTTTTTGAGACAGAATCTCACTCTGTCACCCAGGCTGGAGTACAATGGTGAGATCTCTGCTTACTGCAACCTCTGCCTCCCGGGTTCAAGCGATTCTCCTGCCTCAGCCTCCCGACTAGTTGGGACTATAGGCGCTTGCCACCACGTCTGGCTAATTTTTGTAATTTTAGTAGAGATGGGTTTCACCATCTTGGCCAGGCTGGTCTTGAACTCCTGGCCTCAGGTGATTTATGGCCTCGGCCTCCCAAAGTGCTGGGATTATAGGTGTCAGCCACCGTGCCCAGCCGTCCTGTTCTGAGCCTCAGTTCTGAACCTTAGTTTACTCATCTGGAAAATGGGAGTACTCAGCTCACCTTAAAGGTTGCTGTGGGGATGAAAGGTCATCCATAGGATCCAGCACAGATTAGGGTATAGGTGGTACCCTTGCTGTGAATGTGGAACAGTGTTGCTGGGGGAGACACGGGTGTAGGGTTGGGGAGGGTGGCTGGAGTGGTCACAGCCTCAGCTGGCTCCTGTCCAGGACCAGCGGGGTGCAGACAAGGTCCTTTAGGGCTCCGCCCCATGCTCCGACCCTAGCTATGGAAGCCAGCTCTTGCCACCAACACCCACCTCACTCTGGCCCCAGCCGGGACATGCACCCTGTGTTCCTGTGTCCTGGCCCCATGTTAGACCTGGGTTCAGACTCCAGATCCTCACATTAGCAGGGGATCTTGATTGAGTCCCTTTCCTCCTCTGGCATCGGTTTCCCTGTTTGTAAGCTGAAGTCACCCTAGCCTGGAGGCGGATTTGCGTGGAGTGAGAAGTGAAGCACTGCCTGCCCTGAGCTAAGCTGGCGTCTTGGGGCCAGGCACCGCTCCTGCCTGCCTGCGCCTCCACTTCAAGGGGGAGGTGGGCCCAGCTCTCTAAAGCCTCAAGCTTTTGGGAGACACAGGCCTAGCATGAAGGAAGTGTCCCATCATAGTTGAGGCCCTCCAGCCCAAACACATGGAGGGGCTTGTGTTGGGATGGACTGCAGGGGTGGGGCTGGGAGAGCTCCTCCCACCCCCAGTGGGGGTGTCCTGCAGTGGTCGGCCCTGCTGGGGATCCCAGGGATGAGGGCAACTGGTGGGGCGCTGGCTCAGAGGGCTTGGGCACCCCCATGTGCCCTCATGGCATTTTGGGGCCCGCTCTGGATCTGGGGCATCTTTTGGGAGTTTCTCTAGAGCCTCTGGGGCTGGGGGAGGCAGCAAGGGATGGCAAGATGCCTCCCCTGAGCTCCTGAATTCGGGTGCCAGGAGACAGAGGCTGGGGCCAGGCCTAGGGCACAAGCACAGAGCCCACGGAGGGTATGCTGACAGCTAGGGCCTGAGGGGTCACTGGGGTGGCTGTCCCCACTGGAGCCTCCAAGCTGGGCACCCTTATGCCCCAGCTCCTGAGGCTGGCGCAGGCCCTCCTCCCCACAGGCCCTCCCCCGGGGCTACTTCAGCTCTGCCTGCAGGGCACGCCCCCGAGGCCACTCATGTCCTGCCTCCTCCAGCGGGAAGATGTGAAAGCACAGGTTGCTTGGCCCCACAGCCCAAGAGCACGGCCCTCATGGCTGGAGGTCTCACAGGGGCACAGGGGCCAGACCCAGTGAGGAGTGACCTGGAGCTGCCTGGGAGCTGGCAGGGAACAGGGACAAGGGACCTTGAGGAGGGAGGGAGGGAGGAAGGGGATTAGGATGGGGGGCCAGGGAAGTGGCAGGTCAGACTTCTCGCCTTTATCTGTCACCCCACCAGCCTGGGAGAGCCCGATGGGGACATGTCTCTGCAGCCTTGGCACTGGGCGGAAGACCTGTCACAGGCTGGGGGCAAAACCTCACCAAGAGATGAGGCATGGGCACTCAGGAAACAAGCTCTGGGGTCCTGGTTTAAGTTCTGTTAGGGAGGCCAGCCTGGCATCCACAGTTCCCTTACAAGCATTACCTGGGCTGAGCGCAGTGGCTCATGCATGTAATCCCAACACTCGGGAGGCTGAGGTGGGTGGATTGACTGAGCTCAGGAGTTCAAGATCAGCCTGGGCAACATGGCAAAATCCTACCTCTACCGAAAAAAAGAAAGAAAATTAGCCGGGAGTGGTGGCACACACCTGTAGCTACTTGGGAGGCTGAGGTAGGAGGATCGCTGGAGCCTGGGACGTCGAGGCTTCTGTGAGCCATGACTGTGCCACTGTACTCCAGCCCAGGTGTCAGAGCAAGACCCTGTCTCAAAAGAAAAAAAAAACCAAACATTTCCTGCCTACAGAATCAACATTTGTGGAGGTAAGAGTGGAAGGCGGACCCCAGCAAAGCGCTCAGCACTCGAGTGGCCCTGGCTTGCCTTCTTCCCACACCAAGCCCACCTCCAGTTACTTGCCTCCTTGTTTATTTACCACCGCCTCCTTCTGGGAACTCTAAGCTCCAGGAGGCTGTTCTCTGCTGAATCTATGCCCTGGGCAGCCCAGTGCCATCAGTCAATGAATGAATGAATCAATCGATAATGACTTAGATTCAATTCTCATGACAGAGCAAGCCTTACACCCGATCTGGAAATAGGGTCTTTGCAGGGGTAATTCAAGCAACTCTCTGGAGTCTAATTAAGGATCTGGAGATGAAGTCATCCTGGACTTAGGGTGGGCCCTAAATGCAATAACTAGCGTTTTTACAAGAGAAAGAAAAGGGAGCTGGGTGTGGTGAGTCTCACCTGTAATCCCAGCACTTCAGGAGGCCCAGGTGGGCGGACTGCCTGAGGTCAGGAGATCGAGACCAGCCTGGCCAACAAGGTGAAACTAAACAAGTCTCTAAAAAATACAAAAATGAGCCGGGCATGGTGGTGGGCACCTGTAATCCCAGCTACTCGGGAGGCTGAGGCAGGAGAATTGCTTGAACCTGTGGGGATGGAGGATATAGTGAGCCAAGATCATGCCACTGCACTCCAGCCTGGGTGACAAAGCAAGATTCTGTCTCAAAACTAAAACAAATCTCAAAAAACAAAAACAGGTGCGATGGCTCACACCTGTAATCCCAGCATTTTGGGAGGCCGAGGCAGGCAGATCACAAGGTCAGGAGATCGAGACCATCCTGGCTAACACGGTGAAACCCCATCTCTACTAAAAACACAAAAAATTAGCCGGGTGTGGTGGCGGGTGCCTGTAATCCCGGCTACTTGGAGGCTGAGACAGGATAATCACTTGAACCTGGGAGGCAGAGGTTGTCGTGAGCCGAGATCCCGTCACTGCACTCCAGCCTGGGCGACACAGGAAGGAGAGGCAGACTTGTATATAACGGGAGGCACAGACTGGAGCCACGCAGCCACAAGCCAAGGAGCCACCAGAGGCTTCGAGAAGAAGGGAAGGCTCCTCCCCTAGAGCCTCTGATGGGACGCAGCCCTGTGACACCTGGACTTCAGAGTCTGGCTCCAGAACTGTGAGGGAACACACTTCTGCTGTTTTAGGCCACCAAGTTTGTGATCCTTTGTTATAGAAGCTCTGAGAAGCGAATACAGTCACATAGATAGAATGGGATGTGTCCTGGACTCACAATGAGCCCACAGCTTAGAAAGCCAGGCCCCCCAGAAGGAGAGCTGCCCCCAACCCAGCACAGACCTGTTGTCCTGGGGGACCCTGCTAGGCAGGGAGCACTGCTAGGAGCGGAAGCAGGCAGACAGGTACCAGAAGGAGTGCCCTGGCCCCTACGGTTTCTACGCAGGGACTGGGCTGGGGAAGGCACTTTGCCTTCTCTTGTCTCCGTCTTCCCATACCTGCTGGGGAGGACAGCCAGGGCTCAAGGCTCTGCTGCTTCCTGTGCAGGTGATGGGTGAGCTGGGCAGGTGAGGGGTGCTGGGAATACCTCCCCCACTGGGCTAGGAGAGTGGCAAAGTCAGTTATGGGCGGTGAACAGGACTAGCCCAGGACCTGGCACGTAAGAGGAGTGCAGGAGGCTGGTCGAGGTGGCTCACGCCTGTAATCCCAGCACTTTGGGAGGCCAAGGTGGGCAGATTGACTGAGGTCAGGAGTTCGAGACCAGCCTGCCCAACATGGCGAAATCCCATCTCTACTAAAAATACAAAAATTTGCTGGGTGTGGTAGCAGGTACCTGTAATCCCAGCTACTCCAGAGGCTGAGACAGGAGAATCGCTTGAACTCGGGAGACGGAGACTGTGGTGAGCTGAGACTGGGCCATTGCACTCCAGCCTGGGCAACAAGAGTGAAATTCCGTCTCCCCCCCCCAAAAAAAAAAAGGAGTGCAAGAAATGGCTGTGCCAGGGCACTTGGAGCCCAGCAGGTGCCTCGGGGAGGGGCTGGGATTTCTCTGCACTCTGCCAGGCTGCTGAGTGAAATCTGATGGAGGGACTCAGGCGGACTTTCCCTGCAAGGCCTCCCTGAGCTCTGAGAAGACACTTGAGACTCGGAGCCTACTCCAGTGTCACAAAAGTTGGGGTGAGGGCAGTGTATAAGCCCTCAGAGCCAGCACCCAGCCAGCGCCCCCACCTATCTGGGGACCCGCAGCAGGATGCACCAGCTCAGGGGTGGGAGGGAGCTCACCAAGTGGCTGTGGGTGGGTGCACAGGAACTGGCTGACTCCTGTAGCGCCCTCCAAATGCCATCCCTACAGGGACACCCTGACACGGGTCCCCTGCGTGGGTCTGGGCTTGAGCTGTGAGGTACAGAGGACCTACTGTGTGCTAAGTACTGTGCTGAGGGCTTGATTTTGCATGTCCAGATTTCATCCCTACAGCAGCCCCGTGAGGTGGGCACTGTTATCAACCCGTTTTACGGATAAGGAAATTGAGGAGCACAGAGGTGAAGTGACTTGCTTAAGACCACGGAGTAGGGAAGGGACAGAGCTGGGATTTGGAGTAAGTCTGTTTAGCTCTTTCCTCTAAACCACAGCAGAGAACAAGGAGAGAGACGGCTTTTATCTCAGTACTGGAGGACCAGAACAGGACTCTTTTTTTTTGAGATAGGGACTTGCTCTGTCTCCCAGGCTGGAGTGCAGTGGCACCATCAGGCTCATGGTAGCCTCGATCTCCCTGGCTCAAGTAATCCTCCCACCTTGGCCTCCCAAAGTGCTAGGACTACGGGTGTGAGCCACTGTGCCAGGCGGAGAACACAACTCTTAAGACACTGTGCAGTCACTGGGTCAGTGAGATTTCCCAACAGGAGTCCTTCCTTCACTGTTCCCACCCCAGCCCTCCCCATAGGGAGGAAGGCAACTATCCACTGATGGAGAAGGAAACGGAGGCAGGCACCAGCCAGCCCTCGAGCAGTTTGCGACTCAGAGACAGAATGGATGATGTTTGCAGAGGGTCTCACTGGCAGCCCTGCACCCACCATGACGCTCACAATGCTTTCAATGAACTGAAAAAAACGTGTCTCCAAGTGACAGCCGGGTTCCTGGTGGCCAAGACCACAGCCGGGGGAGCATCTGGCAAGATTTCACTGCCAGGTGTGGGGGCGAGGGAGCAGCGTCCGCAGCCTCCCGGAACAGCCTGCCTCACTTTCCCCTGGCCCTCATTTTCCTAGGGAGCAGAGACGCTGGGGAGTTCCACTAAATCAGCCTTCTCTTTTCCGGATCCCAGCCTCGCTCCTCAAACGTAGCTGGGGGAGGGGGGCTTCCCAGGCCCCTGCTTGTCTGGGAATGACCCCCAGAGGAGGGTCCTCCACCGACCGCCGCGCAGCGCCGCACCCCTGCTGACAGCTGGAGGACTGGAGGCCTCTCCAGGGAAAGCGGAGACACAGGAAGCCTGAGCGACCCACCCACTGCGCCCCGAGGCTCCCGTACTCAACTGCAAAATGGGAAAAATACTTCCTGCTCCGTTAACCTCCCGGGATGTCACGAGCACCGGAGTGGAGACGTGAAAGACCCCGGGTGGGAGGCGGGCACGCGAGTTCCAGGTCCATCCCGCCGCCCACCGCGGGGCGCTTCTGGGCCAGTCCCGGGCGCCGGCGGGCCTCGCTCCAGTCCCCGTGTTCTGGAACCACGCTGCACTCAACTTTGCTCCAGGCCCGCACCACTCCGGAGGACCAAGTTCTCTGCAAACTGTGAAGCGCCGCGCCGCCTTCGGCACCGTTCCCGGCTCGGGGCGGCCCGTCGTCCGCAGACGGGCTCGAGGGTGCCCTCCCCCGGCTCCGGGACCCCGGGCGGGCCGGGAGGGCGCGGCCTTACCTGTTCCAGGTGGCGTTGGCGCAGGCCCGGCGCTGCTGCGTGCCCCGCTCGTCCGCCGCGGCGGCCGGCTCTCTCTTGCCCAGGTCACTGAGGCTGGGCGAACTCATGAACTTCAACCTGCGGAGAGTCCTCATGGTGACCCGGGCCCCCTGCGCCGCGCCCTGCGCCACGCCGCGCCGAGGGCCCGGGGCCGGCGCTGCGCCCTCTACGCGGAAACTCGGGCGAGAGCAGGAAGCCGAGCGGCCCCGCGGGGTCCCGCCCCGGCCCCGCGCCTCCGCCTCGGGTCCCGCGCCTGCCGCCCCGCCGGGTTAATCATTGCACGGAGCGGCTCAGCGTGGAGCGCCAGGCGCGCGGCCAGCACCGACCCGGCGCAAACGGACACCGGGGGCGGGTCAAGGCGCTCCGGGGGCGGGGCATCGTGGGCGGGGCGGGGCCTCCGGCGAGGGGGCGTGCACAAGAGGCGGGGCCGGAGCTGCCGAGACGCTGCGCTCGGTCTGCCCTCTGGGGTCGTGCTCACTCTCCTCCCTTCTTCCGAGGGCCCCACGTGCCCACAGGAAACCAACACGCAGAGGGCGCACGGCCCAAGCCCAAGCGCCGCCCCCCGCCCAGCACTGCGGTCGCACCCACACAATGTCCGGCGACCCCTGTGGTCTCTCCCTCCCCATCCCTCTCCGCAAAGGCTGTGCCGCAGAGGTGCCTCCGTACCCCTCACCTGAACACAGGCTGCCCCCTGCCCCCCAGTGCTCATGAGGACTTGGGGTAGAGGCCTTCAGTCCTCTCCGGGCACCTCGGCTCAAGAACCCACCTCACCCGGGCTCAGCCTAGACCTCCTCGGACAGGACTTCAGCATTGCCTGGCTGCCTGCAGGATTTGCTGGAGTGGCGGGTTGAAGAAGTAAAGGGTTTGCTGCTTATCCCCCACCCCGGCTCTCTTGGATGGTAAAACCAAGCAGTGTCCCAAGTCCCTGCGGTGGGAGCAGAGTGAGCTCAGTGAAGGAGGGCACCTGCTGCTTCCTCCCTGCTCTGTAGAGCACTTTTAGATGGCGGGTCTCACATGAACTACTTCCATCAGGCAGACGTTATTCTTCTCCCCATTTTCCACTTGAGGACATTGAGACTCACAGGGTGAAATACCTTGCTCAACATTGTGCAATCAACAAACGGCAAACTTGGGCCTCATCACATGGAGCGTCCAGCCTTTTGCACAGGGCCTTCCTCAGTCCCCAGCTTCTGGGATTCTCACAAGGCTTGCCAGACCCTTCCATCAGATGGGGGGCGACAGCCATAGCTCCAGGAGCTGGGAGAGCCCCATATAAAATGTAAGAGAGAGCTGGGTGCGGTGGCTCACGCCTATAATCCCGGCACTTTGGGAGGCCGAGGTGGGCGGATCACCTGAGGTCCGGAGTTCAAGACCAGCCTGACCAATGTGGAGAAACCCCGTCTCTACTAAAAATACAAAATTAGCCGGGTGTGGTGGGTGTCGGGTGCCTGTAATCCCAGCTACTCGGGAGGCTCAGGCAGGAGAATCGCTTGAACTCGGGAGGCAGAGGTTGCAGTGACAGGGATTGCGATGCCACTGCACTCCAGCCTCGGCAACAAGAGGGAAACTCAGTCTCAAAAAAAAAAAAAATAATAATAAAATAAATAAAATAAAATGTAAGAGAGCCTTGTGAAGAGTCTTTGTTTAGCGCAAATCAGCCAGTGTCTCCTGAGCACCTTCTGTCTTCCAGACACAAATACCATCGTCTTTGGGAGACAGAGCTGTAAACAGACAAACTTGCTCATCAGTAAAGCGGATGGATGGGACGGTTCATCCCACAGGCAGCAACAGCTGCTTTATACACTGTCAAGTGCTGGACACATTTTCTTTTTCTTTTTGAGACAGAGTCTCACTCTGTGGCCCAGGTTGAATGCAGTGGCACCATCACAGTCACTGCAGCCTCAACCTCCTGCGTTCAGGCAACCCTCCCACCTTAGCCTCCTGAGCAGCTGGGACTACAAGGTGGGTGCCACTATGCCTGGCTAATTTTCTTTTTTTTTTTTGAGACAGAGTCTTACTCTGTCACCAGGTGCCAGGCTGGAGTGCAGTGGCACAATCTCGGCTCACTGCAACCTCTGCCTCCCGGGTTCAAGCAATTCTCCTGCCTCAGCCTCCCGAGTAGCTGGGACTACAGGTGCATGCCACCATGCCCAGCTAATTTTTGTATTTTCAGTAGAGATGGGGTTTCACCATGTTGGCCAGGATGGTCTCGATCTCTTGACCTCGTGATCTGCCCACCTCGGCCTCCCAAAGTGCTGGGATTACAGGCTTGAGCCACCACGTGTGGCCTCTTTTTTTTTTTTTTATGATGAGTTTCGCTCTTGTTGCCCAGGCTGGAGTGCAATGGCGCAATCTTGGCTCATTGCAAATTTCCACCTCCCGGGTTCAAGTGATTCTCCTGCCTCAACCTCCTGAGTAGCTGAGATTACAGGCACCCACCATCATGCCTGGCTAATTTTTTTTGTATTTTTAGTAGAGAAGGGGTTTCACCATGTTGGCCAAGCTGGTCTTGAACTCCTGACCTCAGGTGATCCTCCCACCTCGACCTCCCAAAGTGCTGGGATTACAGGCGTGAACCACGGTGCCTGGCCCCCTGGTTAATTTTTTTTTTTTTTTTTGAGACGGAGTTTCGCTCTTGTTACCCAGGCTGGAGTGCAATGGCGCGATCTCGGCTCACCGCAACCTCCGCCTCCTGGGTTCAAGTGATTCTCCTGCCTCAGCCTCCCAATTTTTTTTAATAGAGATAGGGGATAGGGTCTAGCTATGTTGCCCAGGCTGGTCTCAAACTACTGGACTCAAGCAATCCTCCTGCTTTGGCCACCCATAGTGTTGGGATTACAGACATGAGCTACCGTACTCAGCCCACACTCTCAAACGTACAGGAACACTGTATCTTAGATCCCAAACCAAACTTCATAGCCAAACAAAGATTCCCTACCTTGTCGGTATAAAAATAAACATAGAAAATTACTAAAGCCTGTATTGAATTGTCTCTGAAAAGAATTAAAACGGAGGATAGGGCCGGGCGCGGTGGCTCACGCCTGCAATCCCAGCACTTTGGGAGTCCGAGGCAGGCGGATCACGAGGTCAAGAGATCGAGACCATCCTGGTCAACATGGTGAAACCCCGTCTCTACTAAAAATACAAAAAACTTAGCTGGGCGTGGTGGCGCGCGCCTGTAGCCCCAGCTACTCGGGAGGCTGAGGCAGGAAAATTGCTTGAACCCGGGCGGCGGAGGTTGCAGTGAGCTGAGGTCGCACCACTGCACTCGCGCCTGGTGAAGGAGTGAGACTCTGTCTCAAAAAAAAAAACGGAGAATAAGCCCAGATGCATGACTCCTCAGAGGGGCCTTTGAGACCTGCTTGCCCTACGGCTGCAGGTCCCTCCCCGGCCCCAGAACATCTTTCAGAGAAGTTAGAGAAGTTAGCGGTCCCTGTCTCTGACCGCCTTCACTCTCAGTTAGGCTCAGGGGTTGTCCTCTTGTCACCAGATGACTTTCTTTCCATCCTATGCCACAAGCCAGGAGAGCAAGAACCATAATTTGTTCACTGCTACAGTCCCTGTGCCTAGTACAGAATGGGTGCTTCCCAGATACTTGATTTAATGGATGGATGAACATTCATCTCACAAGAGTAAAGGGATTACACTGGACCACATTGGTGAAAATGCCTCACAAACGTGCCCAGGCTAGGCCGGGTGTGGTGGCTCACGCCTGTAATCCCAGCACTTTGGGAGGCTGAGGCAGGCGGATCTCGAGGTCAGGAGATCAAGACCATCCTGGCTAACACTGTGAAACCCTGTCTCTACTAAAAATACAAAAAATTAGCAAGGCGTGGTGGCGCATGCCTGTAGTCCCAGCTACTCAGGAGGCTGAGGCAGTAGAATCGCTTGAACCTGGGAGGTGGAGGCTGCAGTGAGCCCAGATCGTACCGCTGCACTCCAGCCTGGGCAACAGGGCGAGACTCTGTTTCAAAAGAAAAACTTCTCCAACGCAGCAAAGCAGAGCCACTGGGATCCGGATGGGATGAAATGTTTCCCATGCCGGAGGCAGGCTCTGGAGAGGGGGCTGGCTCTGTGGGCTCCGCCGAGCCTTGTGGGAAGAGCTTGCTGGCCGAGGGCAGGGCATGGCTGGCAAGAGGGGCCGGCTCCAGAGAGGGAGGGAGGCCTGACTGCCTGGGGTAAGAAATCAGAGAGAAATGGGCGGCCGGAGGTGGGAGGTAGGAGGAGGGAAGCGGACGGGCTGTTGGGGGGGGCTGGAATGCCGCAGGCATCTGGGAGAAGTGACCAGCCAGAAATTCCAGAGGTGGGGATGGCTGAGGAATTTTAAAGATATCTTTCAAAAAAGGCACCTCTAGTCAGCGTTAAGGAATTAGCTGTAACCTCTCGCTGGCCCCAGCCACAGATGTGTAAAGTCATCTACGCCCAGGAGCCCAGCGCCAGGCGGGCAGTGGGGGTTCAGGCAAAAGTGCTGCCGCCCCGGGTCTGGGCTGTGACGGGCAGAGAGGGCACAGCTTCGGGGCTGCACAGCCCAGCTCCCCGTGCCAGAAAGCCCGGGCAGGGCCGGGAGGGGACAGAGCTGTCACAAACCCTCAGAGCAGGGGACAATCGGGGACGAAGGGCGGAGTCCAGCCCCTAAGTGTGTTCTGTGTGGTCTGCACTGTTGGAGGGAAAAAAAAAATAAAAAACCAAACTGCATGGGGCCAACATTTTACAACAGAGACTGACACAGAAACCCAGATTCTGGCTGCCCTGGAAGCATCAGATGATAGGCCTGTGGGGCCTGAGTCCAACGTGACAGCAGGCCCCAGGGCTCCGGGTGTCCACTCAGACCTCCTCTCACTTATGGGGCTTTCCA
>PVKV010007547.1:63664-87721 GCA_004027835.1 Alouatta palliata
CATCCACGCCCTCAAAGCCACCAGAGTGACCCCCACTCCAGACTCATCCACACCCTCAAAGCCACCAGAGTGACCCCCACTCCAGACTCATCCACACCCACAAAGCCACCAGAGCGACCCCCACTCCAGAATCATCCACATACCCCCAAAGCCACCAGAGGGACCCCAGCTCCAGGAAGGTGCCAGGCCCGATGGCGTCAACCATGTCCTCTCCTCCCCAGTACCCAAACTCATTCCAAACTCCCCTGGCCAATGGGGCGTAGGGAGCCAGTAGAGGACCCTGGTCACCAAGGGGGACCCTGATGTCCTCAGAACTACCCTTCTGAAGGGCCAAAACCCCTAAGCCTGGCTCAGCCCCTCACTCACAGACTAACCGCTGGACACCCTGGGACTGGAACGGACCAGTAAGTCAGGACAGTTCATGACCCCAGGAGTCTGAGCTCTAGTCCACCAGCAATACAAGTTAACATCGTGATCTCTGGGACACCAGCCAACAGAAGGGAGCAGACAGTGTACCACTGAAGGGGCCAAGGAGGGGCCTAGGGAGGGGCACTAGAGGCAGGGTACAGGTGGCCACTAAACCTACTGCCCCGTCTTGTCCCCACAAGGCTACCCAGCGGGAGACCAGTCCTATTTTACAGACAGAGAACCAGAAGCTCAGGGAGGCCAAGGCTCCTGTCCGAGGTCCGAGTCAGCAAGTGGCGGAGCTGAGGCTGGAGCCTGGCTGGCCGAGTGGGAGAGAGGGACAGCCTTCAGCTCGCCCACTCTCCTGGGGGCTCTGCCATCCCTCGGGTGCTGATCTCAGCTGTCCGCGCCCTGCCTGGACACTGCCTGCTCTGGAGGGGCACTTCTGCCCCCTGGTGGCAAAGCCTGGTGTTTCCAGGCTTTGAAGCCGACCCTACAAAGTCCCTCTTGCACCGTGAGGAGCAGCCTGGTCACAGTCCTGGACAAGTGGGGAGAGGCCTGGCAATGTGCCGGGCACAGGAAGTCATGGAGCTTGCCTGGCTCTGTCCCCATAGTCTCTGCCATCCAGGCACGTCCCATCCCTTCCCTGGGGTGGGCGAGGAGGGTGACACCACTGCCCTACGAGGGCACAGAAAACATTCACTCACAGTTACCGGGGGCACACCAAGGGCTTGGTGACCACTGCTGGGGTGGTCACATGGCAGGAGATTCCTGAGTCAGGGCTGCTACGCTTCGGGAGCCCAGGGTACCCGCGGTGGCTCCAGTGCCAAATGGGCGAGGCCCCTCTCTGTTCACCGATTCTCAGTGACTGTCCTAAGGCCTCATGGCCAGTCAACGCCCAGGGCAGGACAGGTATGAGGCCTGTCAGAAGCAACACGTACTGTGTTTCGCTAATGGGAGAATACAATAGAGACTCCCTTGTGCCAGGTTTGGGGTGGGTGCGCCAACAGTAAAGGTGGGCAGAGGAAATATTCCCCTCTGGTGGCCCTCCAGCCAGGATCAACTGTTATTATTTCCATTTCATGGATGGGGAAACTGAGGCTGCGTGGGGAACACAGCAAGGGACAAGAAAGACACAGTCCCTGCCACCATGAGGTGAGCCCACCGTCCCATCCTGGCTCTGCCATCTAATATGTTCACATCCTGCCCAGGCACGGTGGCTCATGCCTGTAATCCCAGCGTTTTGGGAGGCCGAAGAGAGTGGATCACCTGAGGTCAGGAGTTCAAGACTACCCTAGCCAACACAGTGAAACCCCGTCTCTACTAAAAATATAAAAAATTAGCCAGGTATGGTGGCACATGCCTGTGGTCCCAGTTACTTGAGAGGGTGAGGCAGGAGAATCGCTTGAACCCCAGAGGTGGCAGTTACAGTGAGCCAAGATCTGGCCATTGTACTCCAGCCTGGGCGACAGAGCGGGACTCCATCTCAAAATCAATCTGTTCGAGTCCTCCTTGGTCCTGCAGCAGCCTTGAGGTTTGAAGAAGAACCGTCTTCCCTTACGTCTTCTCTTGACCATCTGAGCTACCAGGACTCCATCTGGCCCCTTCTCCACCCTGGTGGTCTGGTCCTGTGCACTCGTGACACATGCCCTCCTTTTGCTCTGGATCCCAGTTCTAGGGGCCAGTTCTAGGAGTGGGCTCTGGCCAGCAGGTCCCTGGTCTTAATACACCAGACGTCATATATGCATCTGCATGAGATTCTCTCTCCAAGTTACCTTCCCACCCGTCAGCCAGTTCTTGAACATCAATCAGTTTCCAAAGTCTCTTTCAGGGCAGGTGTTTTGTAAGCGGATTCTAGTCTCTCAGTAGGTGCCTCTGTGGTACAAGGAGGTGGCTGTCCAAGCTCGAGCATGGCACTGCAGAGAGAGCCAGGTTTCAGAAACTCCCAAACTGGGTCTGCCCTCAGCTCCGCCACCTCCTTCGTGTCTAAGTTGTCAGAATCAGCCGGACACAGTGGCTCAAGCCTGTAATCCCAGCACTTTGGGAGGCTGAGGACGGGCAGATCACCTGAGGTCAGGAGTTCGAGACTAGCCTGGCCAACATGGCGAAACCCTGTCTCTACTAAAAATACAAAAAATAGCCAGGTGGGGTGGTATGTACCTGTAATCCCACCAACTAGGGAGGCTGAGGCAAGAGAATCGCTTAAACCTGGGAGGCGGAAGTTGCAGTGAGCTGAGATTGTGCCACTGCACTCCAGCCTGGGTGAGAGAGCTGGACACCATTTCAAAAAAAAAGCTGTCAGAATAAAAATGGAGTCACTTGTGTTTTAAAAACCCTGACAGGCTGGGCACACTTTGGGAGGCCGAGGCAGGCGTATCACCTGAGGTCGGGAGTTTGAGACCAACCTGACCAACATGGAGAAACCCTGTCACTGAAAAAAAAAAAAGTGATCACAGAAGGCCGTATGAAAACCACAACCTTGCACAAAGGCCATAGCAACCACAACCAAAATACCTCTGCGAGGGCATCTGCTCAGCAACTGCCTGTCCACCCTCAGGCTGGTGCCACCCTAGTTACTGATCTTCACAGCCAGGGATAATAATCTCAAAACAATTACGTCATCCTCCTCTTTCCTTTAAAAACCTTTGCCTTCCTTCTGATCCCTGAACACACACACGGTTTACTGTGGCACATGTATTCCCATCGCAATGCCTGACTCCTGGAGAAACACCATTTTCTTGTAGACAGCTCTTCTCTGCTTGTTATTTGATTGTTTTTTTTGAGACAGTCTCACTCTGTCGCCCAGGCTGGAATGCAGTGGTATGATCTTGGCTCATTGCAACCTCCACCTCCTGGGTTCAAGCAATTCTCCTGCCTCAGCCTCCCAAGTAGCTGGGATTACAGGCATGTACCACTGCACCCAGCTAATTTTTGTATTTTTAGTAAAGACAGGTTTCACCATGTTGGCCAGGCTGGTTTTGAACTCCTGACCTCAAGTGATCCGCTTGCCTCAGCCTCCTAAAGTGCTGGGATTACAGGCGTGAGCCATAGCGCCTGGCCTCTGCTTGTTATTTAGGCTGATATCTGCAATTCCTTCTCTGTCAAGCTTCAGTCTCTTTGTCCTTGGAGTGGGGAGATAAGGCCACATACCTCCTGGAGTTAGTGAGCACTTATGACGGGCCAGTGAGGGGCATCCACCCTTGCATTCCATAGCACTCCTTATGCTATGTAATCCCAGTTTGTAACCTAATGCTTGTAATCCCAGCTACTCAGGTGGCTGAGGCAGGAGAATCGCTTGAACCCGGGAGGCGGAGGTTGCGATGGCGATGAGTTGAGACCCTGCCGTTGTACTCCAGCCTGGACCACAAGAGCAAAACTCTGTCCAAAAAAAAAAAAAAAAAAAAGCAAAGAAAAGATAAATGTTTGAAGCGATGGCCTTCCCGATTACCCGGATTTAATCAACACACATTGTGTGCAGGGGTCAAAATATCACACATACCCCAAAAGTATGTACAAATGTTCTATGTCAGCAACAATTACCCTGCTCTGGGTGGCATGGCTGTGAGCTGGGATTCTCACAGATAAAGTCTTGCTGGAGATAAACTCATGATCCCAAATTACACCACACACAGAAACAGACCACCCTGAGGGAGGGCCAGAGCAAACACCACACACACCAGGAGGAAATTCCCGAGACACGACTGGAAAGTCGTACAGTTAAATTTGCATCACATAATTAAAGACGTAAAAGAAGGAATCAAAAATACAAGAATACGCCCAGTGTGGTGGCTGAAGCCCGTAATCCCAGCACTTTGGGAGGCCAAGGCGGGTGGATCACCTGAGGTCAGGAGTTCAAGACCAGCTTGGCCAACGTGGCAAAACACCATCTCTACTAAAAGTACAAAATTCAGCAGGGCGTGGTGGCGTGCGTCTGTAATTCAGCCACCCGGGAGGCTGAGGCAGGAGAATCTCTTGAACCTGGGAGTTCACGCCACTGCACCTCAGCCTCGGCGACAGAGCGAGATCCTGTCTCAAAACAAATAAACAAAAAACCAAAAAAACACAAGAATAGAACAAGATGTTTTAAAAGCCAGGTGCACAACAGGAGAAATTCTTTTTTTTTTTTGAAACAGTCTCACACCCAGGCTGGAGTGCAGTGGCACAATCTCGGCTCACTGCAACCTCTGTCTCTTGAGTTCAAGGATTCTTGTGCCTCAGCCTCAAAGTAGCTGGGATTACAGGTGTGTATCAGCACACCTGGCTAATTTTCGTATTCTTAATAGAGATGGAGTTTCACCATGCTGGCCAGCCTACTCTTGAACTGCAGACTTCAGGTGATCTGCCTGCCTTGGCCTCCCAGAATGCTGGGATTACAGGCGTGAGCCACCGCACCTGGCCCTAATAGGGGAACTTCTGATGTGTGGCATCATCACCGTGCTCCCCTAGGGAGAAAGGATGGTACCATGGAAGCCAGGGCCCTGGGCACAGGGCCTGCAAGCAGAACCATCTTTCTGGGCACTATCTGGGTTAGAAGGGGACAAAATAGGCAGGAGCATCCTGCAGTCTCAGCTTTGACTCCTGGTCTCTCCCTTGGTGCTCGGTATTCTGTGTAGAAGTTCTGGGGCTGGGTGTGGTACCCCATGCCTGTAATCCCAGCATTTGGAAGGCCGAGGCGGGCAGATTACTTGAGGTCGGGAGATCGAGACCAGCCTGACCAACATGGAGAAACCCAGTCTCTAACACAAAAAACACAAAATTAGCCCAGCGTGGTGGTGCACGCCTGTAATCCCAGCTACTCAGGAGGCTGAGGCAGGAGAATCGCTTGAACCCAGGAGGCAGAGGTCATGGTGAGCTGAGATCGTGCCATTGCACTCCAGCCTGGGCAACAGAAGCGAAACTCCGTCTCAAAAAAAAAAAAGCTCTGAGCAACTCCAGCTTGTGGTGCCTGGGCATGCCTGAGAGGGTGTCAGGCACTGCAGCCCACGCCTGGTGGAGTCACAGTGGCTGTGCGTGTGCCTTTCACTGAGGAGAGGGGTGTGGTTTTCACTGCCTTCCCTGAAAGGGCAGGGCTCCCACCTTAAGGAGAAGCTATGGAACACCCACAGACTTTGGGTGGGGGAGGAAAACATCATTTTTGTGATTAAATACACATAGCTCTATTCCAGACGGAGAAATCCTCTTGTTTGTTTTGTGATAGGGTCTGGCTCTGTCCATTCGGCCCCTGCTGCCCATTTTACAGATGGTGAGACTGAGGTATTGCACAGAGGTGGAACATTAAGGTTGAGAGAGGAGACCATCTCTCTCCTTTCCTGTCCTTTGTTAGAAAAGAGGGGAGGAGAGAGAAAACAGCACAAAGTTAAAGTCAGTAGTCAGGCCAGACGCTGACCCACCAGCCTGACGGCAGCGGGGCCCAAGGATTGAGAAATAATCCCCGTCTCTGTAACTGGTGTCTATGTTATCTTCCAGCCTTGAAAATATTGCAAATGTTTTTGTTACGGCCCAAAGACCTTCCCTGAGTCAGTACTCCCAGCCAGATCCGCCCGCCTTAGGATGCCTCTGTCACTAAGTGATTTACTGCCTTTGTTAAACTTCCCCTCCCAGGTAAATTAGCAAATCAATGAAAGCCAAAGACCGTAAGGTCAGATGTCCAGCCAATGGGCAATGACACAGTTTTCCTCTGCTCCCCCTTGGGTTGTATGTCTTTAAAAAGAAAAACAGGTTGGGCAAGGTGGCTCACGCCTGTAATCCCAGCACTTTGGGAGGCCGAGCCAGCTGGATCACCTGAGGTCAGGAGTTCAGGACCAGCCTGACCAATATGATGAAACCCCATCTCTACTACAAGGCAAAAACTAGCTGAGAATTGCTTGAACCTGCAAGGCGAAGGTTGCAGTGAGCTGAGATCATGCCACTGCACTCTAGCCTGGGTGACAGAGAGACTCTGTCTTAAAAATAAATAAATAAATGAAATAAAATAAGATAAAAAAGGAAAGAAACTGCTTTTCGGGGAGCTGGGCTTCTGGACGTGAGTCCGCTGGTGCTCCACAGCCAGCTGAATAAAATCTCTTCCTTCCCCCCTCCAGCATCGGAGGGGTTGTGTCACCAGCTTGTCCTGCAACAAGGTCACCGGCAGAGCAGGACGGTCTCAGAGCATGGGGTAAAAGACACATGTGCAGGGAGGCACTACTGGGTGCTGGCACTGCAAACCCATCTATCCTCTGCCCTGGGGCAGATCTCCAGGCCAGAATTTCCACCCACATTTTTCAGAAGAGGAACCGGAGGCTCTGAGGGAAAGCTGACCTGCCGGGTTGTAGGGTGCCTGCGTGGAAGGGCTGAGATTGGAGCCCAGCTGTGACTCCGGAGCCACAGGCTTCCCACAGTGACCCCGCCCTGCACCGCACAAGTCCTCAGTAACCCCAGTAGCCTCCACTCCAGGAGCACCTGCTGCGTGCCAGGGCCTGAGTCCCGCGGCTGCCACTTCCTTTCCCCAGAGAGCCACAGGAGGGCAGTAAAGGGAGGCCTGGAGAAGGAGGAGGCCTGAGCCTCCAGAGGTGACATTTCACCAGGGCCTGCAAGGATGACCTCACCCAGTAAGGCCAAGTAGGGCCCAGAGCAGAGCGACAGGAAGGGGCTGCCCCTCTCGCTGTGGATGTTGACAGCAGCTGGCCCTGCACCCACACCCACTGTCTGCCCCTCACCTCACAACGGTGCCCTGGGCAGAGGGCTGGGGGCGGGTGCATGCTGGATGATGCCAGGCGGCACAGGCACTTGGAGTGCAGGTGGAAGGTGACCTCGGGCCTCCTGACCGCCCCTCCCGCAGTGCTCTTTGCCCTTCCCCGTCATCATCAGCACATTTTCTGTCTCTTTCTTTTTTTTTTTTTTCTTTTTGAGACTGAGTCTTGCTCTGTAGCCCAGGATGGAGTGGCAAGATCTCGGCTCACTGCAACCTCCGCCTCCTGGGTTCAAGGGATTCTCCTGCCTTAGCCGCCCAAGTAGCTGGGACTACAGGCACCCACCACCACGCCTGGCTAATTTTTGTATTTTTTTGGTGGGTTTCACCATGTTGGCCAGGCTGGTCTCGAACTCCCGACTTCAGGTGATTTACCCCCCCTCGGCCTCCCAAAGTGCTGGGATTATAGGCGTGAGCCACTGTGCCTGGCCATCACCAGCACGTTTTCTACCACTCTTGAGGCTGGGTCAGCCTGGCTTCCATTCCTGGCCCCACTGGGCTCACACAGCTCAGGCTCTGTGGTTGGGGTGGTCATGGCGGCTTTTTTTTTTTTTTTGAGACAGAGTTTGGCTCGTTGCCCAGGCTGGAGTGCAGCGACATGATTTCCGCTCACTGCAACCTCCACCTCCCAGGTTCAAGCGATTCTCCTGCCTCAGCCTCCTGAGTAGCTCAGATTACAGGTGTGCCCTGTAATTTTTGAATCCAGCACTTAGTTTGGGGCTGGCACATAGGAGGTTCTCAAGAAATACTTGAGTTAAAAGGAGGCTGCAGATGGCTCTCTTGACCTGGGAATGTCACAGAGACAAGAACGGTACCTGGTATGTGTTGGGAGCTAAGTAGCTGCTAAGCTCTATTATGATTACAGGGGCCACCTAAGGAAATTGTCAGCTCCATTCTGCAGGGCTTCCCGAGGCCTCTCTGAGCCCCCTGGGGAATGTGCCCAGCTAATTTTTTGTATTTTTAGTAGAGACGGGGTTTCATCATGTTGGCCAGGCTGGTCTTGGACTCCTGACCTCAGGTGATCCACCCACCTCAGCCTCACAAAGTGCAGGGATTACAGGTGTGAGCCACCATGCCCAGCCCAGGTGGCTTGTTTAACTGAAAAGCCCCAGGCCCCTCCTCAGCCTGCCCCTCTAGCCTGGGCCCTTCTGGACCTCAATCAATTTGGGAAGTCCTGGTTTGCCGACCCAACCCAGTCCGGGGGACACACCACACCTGTCACTGCAATCAGAGCCAATGAAACCGACCCCCATGAGGGGGCCCAGCCACTGTCCTTGAGGTAGGGTTTCTGACAAAGGATGGGGATGTCCCTCTTCAGCGATCCATGCAGCCTATCAAGGAGGACGGGGCGGACACAGTCACTCCTCTGTAGAAGCTGCTTCCATCCCCTGGCTGGCTTGGGAATAGGCTTCCCATCTTACTGATGGGGAAACTGAGGCTCAGGATGCAGCTCACGAGCCATGGGGAGGGGAGCGGGGTGACTCTGCAGCCAGGGTACTTGGGACCCCAGAGGGACTGGATCTGAGGCCGGCTAGGGGACCTGCCTTCAGGGTTCCCCAAGGGTCCATAAGTTGCCCTTTGTCGGGCCTGAGACAGGGCGGGCTGGGAGGGTGGACACGGCCTCCTGGCTCCCCCTCTCCCTGCCTTCCTCGGGGGAGCTGGGCGTGGGAGGATGGCTTTGCCCAGCCACTTGGCCCTGTCCCTCGAGGGGGCTCTTCATTCAGATCTTCTCAGCAGTTTCTGGTTTTGAGTAACCGAGGTCTGGGCCCTCTGTCTAGTGGCTCTGGGCGTGGGTGGCAGATAGGGTGGGAGCCAAGGGAAGAAGCCTCTTCCTCGGGAGCGGGGTCTGCCAGGTGGCCCTTGAGGGGGGTGACTACCTCCACTATACACTCTGTTGCTCCCCAAGTACTGGCTTGGCCCATGGGGATTTCCCCAGACTCAAGAGGCAGACGACAGGAAGGGGCTCTCCAGGGCTTCATGCAGGGATAAGGCGAGGGGGTGGCCATGTGGTTAGAGGCTCCCAGCTTCTTGTAGAGAGCCTGAGCATCAGCTGCCATGGTATGTGAGAGGAGAGGCAGGGGACCCAGGGGCCTCCCGAAGCCTCTTGAATGAATGAAGGCAGAAGCCGGCTTCCTAGTGGAAGCCTCTGTCCTTAGAGGCCAGGCTCAGGTCACGCCCACATGCTCACCCTTCACTTAGTCTGGGATGATCTTCCCTTAAGCCTGGTCTGGTTGGCCAACTTCTATTCATCCTGCAAAACCCTTCTTGGGGTGACCTAATCACCAAAGTCTTTTCCATAGCCCTGCCTCCCCCCACACATCTGTGTTTGGAGGACAGTACTGTCCAGGCCACCCGCTACAGTGGGCACATTCCCCAGGGGGCTCAGAGAGGCCTCGGGAGGCCCTGCAGAATGAGAGCTGACAATTTCCTTAGGTGGTTCCTGTAATCATAACACAGCTTAGCAGCTACTTAGCTCCCAACACATACCAGGTACCGTGCTTGTCTCTGCGACATTCCCAGGTCAAGAGAGCCAAGTGCAGCCTCCTTTTAACTCAAGTATTTCTTCAGAACCTCCTATGTGCCAGCCCCAAACTAAGTGCTGGATTCAAATCCAACCTTGGCCAGATCAGTCACCCTGTGCCAGCCCCCGCGTCTTTGCTGGGCCTTCCTAACTGCTCTGTGAGACGGCAGGGTGTGGAGGGGTAGGGGGTCTTCATTTCACCTGTGGGCACAGAGAGACCAGCGGGGGCACATGGTGGAATCCAGGGCTCAGAGCCGGAGGCTATGTCCAGGCACCTCAGCTGAAAGCCCATGGGGCATGGGGTCCTCGACAGGGACGGAGGCTGAAGAGCTCGCTCTGGCTGGGGCCTGGGTGCGCCTCCTCCCCCTCCTCTCCCTCCCCCCATTCTCTCCACCCTCTGCCTGTGGCGTCCCTGTATTAGGGTATACATAAGGAGGAAATTCACCTGAGCTCAGTGACTGTGACACTGCCCTTCCATCGTCTGCCTGGCACCGTGGCCAGAGGCCTCCCTGGAGGGTCCTCTCAGCTTTGGGGCCAGCAGAGCAAGGCAGTGTGGCTAACCTTGACCCATACCCTGCAGGTCTCTCTGCCTCGCTGGGCTGGCTCCTCTCCTGAGCACATCTCAGCTCTGTGGCTGCACCCCTCTGTGATTCCGTGGGCTAGTGGTGAGGCAGGTCCTCCATGGCCACATGGTGCAGGTCCCCTCTGTGCTGTCTCTCAGGGCCCCATCCTGTTGCCGGCCCCTCCCTCCAGCCACTGCTATCTCAGGCCATGGCTCTGGCCACAGCATCCCCTCCACATTGGCCTCCCTATGGCTGGGCTTCCTCCTCCTGGCTGCCCTCCAGGCTGTGGCCACAGGGACCTCTGAACAGCGCCCTGCTCCCTCTCACTGCTGCATGTGAGGCTCTGGGGACCAGTACTTCCCTTCAGAACTCTGAGCACTTTAGGCAAAAATTCCACCTTAAAACCAGCCGGTCCACAGTCAGGCGCAGTGGCTCACATCTGTAATCCCAGCACTTTGGGAGGCCGAGGCGGGCAGATCACGAGGTCAGGAGATTGAGACCATCCTGGCCAACATGGTGAAACCCTGTCTCTACTGAAAATATAAAAATTAGCTGAGCAGGGTGGCCCTTGCCTGTAGTCCCAGCTACTCGGGAGGCTGAGGCAGGAGAATTGCTTGAACCTGGGAACCGGAGGTTGCAGTGAGCCGAGCTTGAGCCACTGCACTCCAGCTTGGTGATAGAGTGAGACTCCGTTTCAAAAACAAACAAAAAAACCCAGCTGGTCCTCGAGGCCCCTAGCGCCAGCTCCGGGTCATGTCCTGGATGAGCCCATGTGAAGCCTGCCAGGGCCTCTCTGGAAACTGGAGCCGGTGCACAGCCTGATCCGTGCCCGGCAGGCTTTGGTGGATGTGAGGCTGTGACAAAGAATAAGGACACAGGTGTGACCCTCACTTGCTCACAGACAGAAAGCCACGTTTATCCTGAATTCACAAATCAGAGACGGAGGCTCAGAGAGGTGAAGCAAGCTATCCAAGGTCACACAGCACGTGAGCAGGCCCGGGCGCTGAGCCCAGCCCTCTGACTCCCCTCACCATGGCACAAGCTCCCCTCACCGCGCCCTGTGTGACTCAGTGGGCCGGTGGTAAGGCAGGTCCAGGGACCAGGGCAAGTCCATCTGACACATCCCTCACTGGTCCCTGGAGCCTGGAGCACTGGCCAGGCCAGTGCACCCAGAATATTTTTTATGAATGAGTGAACAAAGACTGAACCGCTGCTCCTCCGCCCACCCCACGCAGCAGCAGGAAGAGGCCATCTGCTGCTGTTGCTTGTCGCTGCTACTCTGAAAATCAAAACCACAAATTCAAAGTCACAGCACGGTGTCACATCAGGGCGGACAGACACGCCGGTCCTGATGCAGAGTTGAAACGGAGTGGGGTTCCTCCAGGGCAGGCTCTTGGCGTCAGACAGACCACGGCCAAATCTCCACTCGGCTGCTAAGGGCTGTGAGACCCGACACGCTGTGGCCCCCTCCACACCTAGGCATGCCCACCGCTAAGCCCAGATGCAAAGAGGACCTACCTTGCTGGGTGCTGAGAGGACTCAGGAGGAGGGATGCTGCCAGGGTGGGCACAGGTGGAATCCCAGCCCACCGTCCTCCTCCGCCCTACAACCCTGGCTGAGGCCCACACCCTCCTGGGGATGATCTCCGAAGCTCTTCTCAGCACTAAGCTCGATGGACGCCTGGCCTTGAAGGCAGCCGAATGGCTTACACATTAGGAGGCGTTCACATGGCCAAAGGGCAGAGGGGGCCCAGGAGCTTGAGGGCAGGTGGCTCACTGGGCTCCCCCGTGACTCAGCAGAACTCGGGCTGCAGGCTCGGTGGGAGCTGCCCCCATCTGCACCCTGTGCGGGGAAGCCCAGCTGCTGGCTGATGAATATTTTATCAGGGCTCACAGACAGTCCCCTGAAGGTGCCTGCAGCCTCCAAGCCCACAGAGCACCCCTTCCTGCCCAGACAGAAGGAAATGGCGGGGCCAAGGTGCAGGGTGAGGTCAGAGCCCACACAGCTCATTCCAGCCCCGATGACTTCAGGTCAGCTCAGCACACGCCCCTGAGCCCCACCCACACTCTGCTCCACCCTGTGCTGGGTGCTGGGCTCAGACTGCTAGGCCCTTTGGACAGCTCCCCTCCTCCTCTTCACCCCCGCCAGAATACCAGTCCTCTGCCCATTGGCCTAGTCAAACCCCCTGATCCTGCTGGCCCAGGGCCATCGCCACCTCCTTTAGGAAGCATTTCTGATCCTCACTTTCTGCTGTGTGACTGTGTCTGTTCTCTCTCTCTCTTTCTTTTCCTTCCTTCCTTCCTTCCTTCCTTCCTTTCTTTTTTCTCTCTCTTTCTCTTTCTCTCTGTCCCTCCCTCCCTCCTTCCTTTCTTTCTTCTTCTTTTTTTTTTTTTTGAGACAGGGTCTTGCTTTGCTGTCTAGGCTGCAAAGCAGAGGCGCAATCACAGCTCACTGCAGCCTTGACCTCCCGGGCTCTGGTGATCCTCCCACCTCATCCTCCTGAGTAGCTAAGACCACAAGTGCGTGCCACCACGCCCGGCTAAGTTTTTGTACTTTTAGCAGAGACTGGGTCTCACTATGTTGCCCAGGCTGGGCTTAAACTCCTGGGCTCAAGTGATCTACCCGCCTTAGCCTCCCAAAGCGCTGGGAGGACAGGTGTGAGCCACCATGCCCGGCCACCACTACACTTTAAGCCCCGCCACATGCCAGATGCTTCACATCCCATCGCCTTGCTTACTCCCTCCAGAACACCTGGGATGTGGGTTGCTTCTTGCTCCTCACATCTGATAGTGGAGCCGGAAACTGAGACGCAGAGAGGGTGAGAGCACTGGCTAGGGTCACACAGCTTTTCACATCATCGTGCACATGGAGGCCCCACTGACAGCTGGCTCCCCACTGAAAGAGGCCCCACTGAAAATCCATGGGAGAGATACTGAGCAGCTGCTAAAAACTCATCATGAAGGCTCACAAGCTCCTGGGCTGCTTACGGACAGGGAAGACGCTCATAATATTACATTACATGAAAAAAGCAGGAAAGGCCGAACATGGTGGCTCACGCCTGTAATCCCAGCACTTTGGGAGGCCAAGGCAAGAGGATGGTTTGAGCCTAGGAGTTCAAAATCAGCCTGGGCAACATGGCAAAACCCCATGTTTTTTTCTTTGAGATGGAGTCTTGCTCTGTCGCCCAGGCTGGAGTGCAGTGGCACGATCTACGCTCACTGCAAAATCTGCCTCCAAGATTCAAGCGATTCTCCTGCCTCAGCGTCGCTAGTAGCTGGGATTACAGGCGCACACCACCATGTCTCGCTAATTTTTGCATTTTTTAATAGAGACGGGGTTTCACCAAGTTGGCCAGGCTGGTCTCAAACTCCTGACCTCAGGTGATGTGCCCGCCTTGGCCTCCCAAAATGCTGGGATTACAGGCATGAGCCACAGCGCCTGGCTGTGAAACCCCATTTCTACTAAAAAAAAAAAAAACAAAAAACAAATAAAAAAATTTGCAGGCTGTGGTGGTGCGTGCCCGTGGTCCCAGCTACCAGGAAGCAGTGATCGCGCCACTGCACTCCAGCCTGGGCTACAGAGCAAGACACTGTCTAAAAAAAAAAGAAAAGGAGGCCGGGCGCGGTGGCTCATGCCTGTAATCCCAGCACTTTGGGAGGCCGAGGCGGGTGGATCACGAGGTCAAGAGATCGAGACGATCCTGGTCAACGTGGTGAAACCCCGTCTCTACTAAAAATACAAAAATTAGCTGGGCATGGTGGCACGTGCCTGTAGTCCCAGCTACTCGGGAGGCTGAGGCAGGAGAATTGCTTGAACCCAGGAGGCGGAGGTTGCGGTGAGCCGAGATTGTGCCATTGCACTCCAGCCTGGGCAACAAGAGCGAAACTCCGTCTCAAAAAAAAAAAAAGGAAGAAAGAAGGAAAAGAAAAAAAAGCAGGATGCAGAACCGGAGATCTGGAGGGGTGGTGCTGTGATGCACTATGCAACGGGACTTCTGCCACAGAACAAATCGACTGGAGGGGCGAGGCTGCAGGCAGAATCAGAGCCCGCCCTCCACTCTCTGTCCAACATGTCGGTTTCATATTTACAATTTCACTTAGAAATAGGGTTTGTCCACCCTAAGACTTTCTGAGCAGCTGCTGTCGGCCCTCTTTGTTGAGCATTTTTCTCTACTCTCAGCCTCAGGTTTGGCGTGTGGCAGGCATGAAGCGGAACGTGGGCCCACCCTCTCCCAGGCATGGGTAGATCTCCTGACCCCTCCAACGCGGCAAGGCCAAAGCCACGTTCAGGATCGTCTCCCCGTCTTCCCTTTCCACATGGGGTCTATTTACCAGGGACCATCACCACCACCTACCCAAGTCCTAAATTAATAGTCATAGAGGCTTGGAGGGTAATGAGTTCTCCGTTACCGAGAATAATCAAGCAGAGAGCCCTGTGTCTATCTACCAAGAAGTGGCCACAAAGGACGGCTTTCTGTTGATCTAAATCAGACCCAAATGCCTTACCAGCGGGTGACCTTGGACAAGATACTGATACCCTTGTGTCCCTCCTTCCTCGTCTGGATAGTGGAATCATAATAGGACAGTGACTCCAGAGGGCCTTCAGAGGGTTACATGAGGGCAAACAGGTAAACTTTTTGGTTTTTTGAGGCAGAATCTCACTTTGCTGCACAGGCTGGAATGCTGTGGTGCAGTCTCAGCTCACCGCAACCTCCGCCTCCTCTTGGGTTCAAGAGATTTTCCTGCCTCAGCCTCCCGAGTAGCTGGAATTTCAGGCACCTGCCCCCATGCCTGACTATGTTTTTTTTTTTTTTTTTTTTTTTTTTGTATTTTTAGTAGAGACAGGGTTTCACCACGTTGGTCAGGCTGGTCTCGAACTCCCGACCTTGTGATCTGCCTGCCTCGGCCTCCCGAAGTGTTGGGATTACAGGCATGAGCCACTGCGCCTGGCCATCTTGCCATCTTTTAAACAGGCACCTGGCCCTGCGCTATCCCCACTTGCCCCGGCCTATGGGTATGGGTGCAACATGATAGCAAATTCTATCTCTGTCCCTACTCCACTGGGGCAGGGGACAGAGGGGCACAGGCATCAGTTGAGGGCTTCCTTGTGCCGGGCCCAGAATGAGCACTGCACTGTATTCATTCACCTCACTGCCTGTGCCCTGAGGGCCACCCCAACCTTAACATTAATACTAACACCAATTGTAACACCACGGCTGATCCAAGGCAGGCTTACACGATGCTACAAGACCACAGCCCCAGAAGACTATGCACCTCCCAGCACTTTGAGATGCTGAGGCAGGTGGATCACGAGGTCAGGAGTTCGAGACCAGCCTGGCTGATACGGTGAAGCCCTGTCTCTACTAAAAATACAAAAATTAGCCGGACGTGGTGGTGCGCACCTGTAGTCCCAGCTGCTCAGGAGGCTGAGGCAGGAGGATCTCTTGGACCCGGGAGGCAGAAGTTGCAGTGAGCTGAGATGGTGCCACTGCACTCCCGCCTGGGCAACAGAGCTAGACGCCGTCTCAAAAAAAAACCATAAAAAATAATATACACCACAAGACAACGTCACTAGAAGGGCATGCCGCTATAGCAAGACCACGTGGCTACCGAACGCCATCTCTACTTTACATGGCTCAGGGAACCCTCCTAACTGGGATTCTAAGCGCCTGACATGAAGTCCCTTAACTCTCAGAGCAAGCTACAGCCTTGGTGCTCCAGTAATCACTATTTTATTGATGAAGAAATGGAGGCAGACGGAGGGTAAGTAACTTGCCAAGACCTCCTGAGAGGTGGGGCCGGATTCCAATCCAGGCAGCTGGCTCCAGAACCCACCCTGTCGGCCACCTAAGCTGTTTATTCCAATACGCACCTTGCAACAAGAGAACTAGCTCAGAGAGCGGAGGCAGTTTTCCCACGGCGGGCGGCCCTGACTCTGGCATCCCCAGCCTTTCCCTTCTCCCTGGCTCCCGAAGGCTCCTGGTGCTGGGACACCAGAAGCTCCTGATGCTGTGTGAATGTGGAGAGTCTGAGGGTCTGCAGCCAAGACACTGGGTAGCAGCAGCACCAGGGCTGCGCTCTGAGACGGAGGCCGGCGGGCCTGTCTGCCTCCCTCCCTCCCTCCCTCCTTCCTTCCTCTTTCCTTTTCTTTTACTGCCCTCCCTCCCTTCCTATCTCCCCGCCCCCCTCTTTCTTTCCTTTCCTTTTCTTTCTTCTTTGTGTTTTTGAGACAGAGTTTCACTCTTGTTGCTCAGGCTGGAGTGCAATGACGTGATCTTGGCTCACTACAACCTCCATCTCCCGGGTTCAAGAGATACTCCTGCCTCAGCCTCCCAAGTAGCTGGGATTACAGGCATGTGCCACCATGCCCAGCTAATTTCGTATTTTTAGTAGAGATGGGGTTTTTCCATGTTGGTCAGGCTGGTCTCAAACTCCTGACCTCAGGTGATCCGCCCACCTCAGCCTCCCAAAGTGTTGGGATTACAGGTGTGAGCCACCTCGCCTGGCCGAGACTGAGGGTTTCTGTGGTCACCAAGAAATATGCTCACTAGACTTCCAAGCCCCTATGTCACTAGGGGGTTCCCAACAAGATTCAATTTTAAGACACAAGGAAAAAGAGAGATGTGGTTAAAAGAAAAAAAAAAATAGGGGCTGTCTTGTCACAAGAAGCCACCTCTTTGTTCAGGTAAACCATGTCTTCATAATGGCCCAAGATTCTGATTCACAGTTCTTGCCTCTAATCCAAGAGATGGCTGGGCCTATTCAGCGCTGGCCCCCTGTGCCTCCTCCTGGGGTTAAGGATGAGAGTCTTGAAGCAGGACACCCTGACCCTGCTGTCCGAGCCTGTGGGTGACCCACACTGCCATCTGACCTGGGTAGCACCACATTCACACGGCATCAGTACCCTGCCCATTTTTGTGTGGGTCTTTCTGTGTTGAGGAGTCCTCCTTGCCATCTGCTGGGCCTGGAGAAGGTTTTCATGAATGAGTGAATGAATGAATGAACGAGTCTCCTGCTCTGTGGGAGTCTCATGAGAGCTCTGTTCATCTCACAGATGTCCCAGAAGATGGTTTTGTTCACGTCCACAAACGTCCACAACTAGGGGCACCTGGAGAGGGCCTGGCATTCCTCCTTCCTTCTCGTCACCCGCCCCTCCTGGTGTCTGCGCCCCTGGCTTGCTGGGTGTGAGAAGGAAAGCTGGCACCACCCCATGCTGCCTGCCTTTGCCAGGCAGTTCAGCGTTACCGTCCCCAGGCCTTTTAAGCTATCCATTACAAACAAAAAAACCCATCAGCTCACAAATGTTTCTGTATGGGCTGCTTTCCCTGCTGACGAGGAATTAAGTCCACACAAGTGTCCCTATCATCACCCAGTTAAAGCAGCCAAGACACAGACGTGCCAGCCATTCCCATGGCTGATCTGCTCACATCATGGTGTGCTTGCAATGTGGGGCACCGCACTTCTTTGGACCTCCCTGACTGCCTCTGTGGGTGGGTGGATGGATGGGGGTAATATGACAATTTCCAGTTTTCAGCTGAGTAACCCAAGGACCAGAGAAGCAAAGTGACTGGTCCAGGGCCACACAGCTAGCCAGTGCTGGAGCTGGGATCCTGACCCAGGCCTGCCTGACTTCACAGCAATCCCCGCCCCACAGTTTAAACAAAGGGCTCCGAATCCCAGACCCTGCGGCAGGAAAATCCCCTGGGGAGGCCATACCTCCTCTGACTGCTGGGGGACTTGGGCTCCAAGAGGGGGCGGCTAGCCCAGGGACACAGCAAAGCTGTAGACCCCAGGCTGGGGCCTTCTTGGCTCTTCGCTGCCTGCCAGCCGGAGGGAGGTAGATGACTTTGTCCCCCTCATCCAATGTTCCCACCCAGCGGTGCTCACACCAGAATGCACATCAGAATGAGGATGGTGGATTTATAGATGCCTGGTGCCCCCTTCGCAGCTCAGGGTGGGGCCAAGGAATTGGCATTTTATCAAGCACTGCCATCAAGAGGATGATCTGGGGGTCCAGGACCTCACTTGGAGAGCCCCAGCTTACCCCCAGGATTCTCCAGGCTGCGACCAGTGCAGAGGGCCGAAGGGGCCACAGGGAGGCGCCCTCCCGCCTCCAGATCCAGTCCAGGGAACAGGACTCACCTCACCACCCTCCAAGAGCTCACTAATCACCGTGCAGGGAGGCCACTCCACACGGTCCTCAGGGCCTCTGTCCACAGATGTCACTCCCACCCATGCCACTGGTAGAGAAGTGGAGGCCACTTGGAGGAAATGACCCATTTGCTGGGACCACATCCTGTGACCTTTGGACCCGCGACCCTCCCAAAGCCTTCTACCTTGGCTCTATTGGAAAAAAATCTTAGAAAGCGCCAGGCTGTGCTCAGGAGAACAGGGTCCAGAAATCCATCTGATTGGGTCAGAGGTGCAGGCCCGTGGCCAGGCAGACCTGCCCAGTGTCCCCACTTGCCAAGAGATGGTGAGGGTGTCTCCCCAGGGTCTGACCTTACAGACCCCTAAGCCTCCAGCCCTGGACCCTCTGCCCTGGGGTCTGCCTGTTGCCTCCACCTGCCCCCACTGACTCTGCCGGGCCAGCTACCAGCCAGGAAGTGGCTGCAGGCCCAGGCCAGAGGCCAGAGGAGTGAGGGCCACAGGCTGAGCTAGGACAGGGCTCTGAAAGGAAAAGTCCCCCACCCTCGACCATCTTTGTTTGCTAAGAGGGGCAATGTCGAGGGAGGGAGAGCTCTCCTGGGGAGAGAGCGGTGTTGGGGAAGAAGATGGGGACGCAGGGCGGAAGGACGGAGCCCCCCCCACAGAGACGCGGACAAACTCAGAGACAGAGAGAAGGGGGCGGGGCGGGGGGCGCGCCAGAGAGGCTGGGAGAGAAGAGCTCGGGAGGTCCCGGGAGCTGGGGGTGGGAGAGGTTGCACCTCCATCCAACGAGGCCGCCCCTGCCCCGCAGATCCCGTCCGACCCCTACCCCACCCTAGGGCCCCGCAGTCGGCTCCGCGCGCGCGCACACACACGCGCACACACACATGCGCGCAGCGCGCCGCCGGCACCGCCTCGGGGCCCTCCTTCCGCAGGGGCGCGCGTGCCGTCCCCCAACCCCAGCCGCCCGGTCCCCTCTCCGGCCGGGCCTCCGGTCGCCGCTGCTCACCTCGGTCCCCGCGCCGCCGCCGCCGCCGCTGCCACCGCGCAGAGCCGGAGCCGGAGCCGGAGCCCAGGGCCGGGGGAGGGGGCCGCGGAGGCCCCGCCCCGCCCCGCCCCGCCCCCCCCCGCCCCCCCCCGCTCCGCCGCGCCCCGCCCCGCCCCGCCCCGCTCCGCTCCGCCGCGCCCCGCCCCGCCCCGCCCCGCCCCGCCCCGCCCCGCCCCGCCCCGCCCCGCCCCGCCCCGCCCCGCCCCGCTCCGCTCCGCCACGCCCCGCCCTTCGGGCCAGCGCGGGGGAGCCCGCAGCAGCCGCAGCCCTCTGGGAGTCGGGGCGCTGCGAGAGAGACTCGCCCAAGAGCGGCGAGCGGGGCCGCGGGTACGCCCACCGAACCCACCCGAGCTGGGGGCTGGCGCTTGGGCCCCCTCCCGGCCCCCGCCCCTGAGCACTGCGCAGGCTGTGGGCGATGCCCGCTGGGGCAGGGGGCGTCCCGGGTCACCCGGCGGCCCGGAGCGGCCCGTGACGCCTTCACCCCACCCCTCGGTGGGCCGCAAACGTCCAGTGAGCGCCCCTTCCCCAAACCTCTACCTGAGCTGGGCGCCAGAAGCCGGAGGACGAATCAGACGGTCAGACTCAGTCCCGGTCCCGGGGATGGGGGTCCAGCCGCGGGCCGAGCGGGGAGGGAGGGGGAGGCGAAGGGCCTCGGCACCAAAAACAGCCCAGGGGGCGGTTCCCAAAGCGTGGCCTCCGCCAGTACAGAGTCCCTGGCCTCACCCCGGACCTACAGAAGCAAAACTCGGCGTTGGGCCCAATATTTTAATAAGCGCTCTGGGTTGTTCCAAAGTTCTGTGAAGTTTGAGAAGAACTGCCCTAGTGGAGACATCCGACACCCCACATCCTGCACCCCACAACCCACTTCCCACACCCCAGTGTCTCGAAAAGAGTTTCTTTTCACTCTTCGCTTAGACAGCCTCAGCCTGTTTAAGTACCTCTCCGTTGATATGTGGCTGTGGTGGAGGGCAGTGGGCCAGGGGCGGGGACAGTGGTGCATGTACCAGGAATCCCTGGCAGGATTGACACTCAGTGCCCGTGGAAGCCAAGAGGTCCTGTGCCAGGGCCAGGCTGTGGGCATTCCGGTGGTGATGGTTATGGTTATTGTCTATGGGTGTAGTGATTGTTTTAGTGTTTTCGGATGTAATTGTAGGCTGGGCGCCGTGACTCACACCTGTAATTCCAGCATTTGGGGAGGCCGAGGCGGGTAGATCACAAGGTCAGGAGTTCGAGACCAGCCTGACCAACATGGTGAAACCCAGTCTCTACTAAAAATACAAAAATTAGCCGGGCGTGGTGGCACACACCTGTAATCCCAGCTACTCAAGTAGGCTGAGGCAGGAGAATCGCTTGAACCCAGGAGGTGCACGTTGCAGTGAGCTGAGATTGTGCCACTGTACCCTAGTTTGGGTGACAGAACAAGACTCCGTCTCAAAAAAAAAAAAAAAAAATGCAATTGTGAAAACATTTGTGTCCATCTTCAGTTGTAAAGCCTGTTTGTCCCTTCCATCATCGTGCTTGTTTGAAGCTCAGCCACTCAACCCCCAGAAACAGTGTTGACATGAGACAGGTCAGATGGCCAGCCTTCCTGGTGACCAGATTCCAGGACAGCAAGTGGCCCAGCCAGGCCCCAGGTGCTCTAATGGGGTCCGTAGGGCCCTGGAAGTGAGCTCTGCCTGAACGACAGGATGGGGCATCCCAGAGGGAGGAGAGGGCATCTGGACAGAGGGGCCTAAAGTGTCTGGGTGGCATCCAGATGGACAGTGCCTGGATCAGGAACTGGGGAAGGGCTGCAAACCAAGGCCCCAGAGGTGCCAGAAGGAGGCGGAGGTCTTCTGAGCCCTGTGTTGCCATGAGGGATGTCCTGGCCTTGGAGGGACTTTGAGGTGGTCTAATCCAGCCTCTTGCTGTGTGACCACTAGAACCCCCTTCCTCCCTTCCTCCCTCTTCTAATTAAACTTTTTTTTTTTTTTGAGATGGAGTCTTGCTCTGTCGCCCAGGCTGGAGTGCAGTGGTGAAATCTTGGCTCATTGCAACCTCTGCCTGCCTCTCAGATTCAAGCCATTCTCCTGCCTCAGCCTCCCAAGTAGCTGAGGCTACACGTGCCTCCCACCACGCCCAACTAATTTTTGTATCTTTAGTAGAGATGGGATTTCACTGTGTTGGCCAGGCTGGTTTCGAACTCCTTACCTCCGGTGATCTGCCTGCCCCGGCCTCCCAAAGTGTGGGGAGTACAGGTGTGAGCCACCATGCCTGGCCTGAACTTTCTTATTTTGAGATAATTGTAGATTCACATGTAGTTATAAGAAATAATACAGGCCTGGCGCAGTGGCTCACGCCTGTAATCCCAGCACTCTGGGAGGCGAAGGCGGGAGGATCACCTGAGGAGTTCGAGACCAGCCTAGTCCTACATGGTGAAACTTTGTCTCTACTAAAAATACAAAGATTAGCCAGGCATGGTGGCGGGTGCCTGTAATTCCAGCCACTTGGGAGGCTGAGGCAGGAGAATCCCTTGAACCAGGGAGTTAGAGGTTGCAATGAGCCGAGATTGCGCCACTGCACTCTAGCCTGGGCGACAGAGCGAGACTCTGGAAAGAGAGAGAGAGAGAGAGAGAGAGAGAGACAGAGAAAGGAAAGAAAGGATCCAGTTTTCTCCACTGGTAAAAATCTTGCAAAATTATACTACAGCATCACAACCAGGATGTTGACATAGATGCCATCAGATACAGAAGAGTCCATCAGCAAAGGATGCCTCCTGTGGCCTTTTTATTTGCTCATCTCCCTCCGTCCTTCCTCCTGGCAAGCACTTGTCTGTTCTCCATTTGTGTAATTTTATCATTTCAAGGATGTTATATAAATGCAGTCATACAGTATGTTACCTTTTGAGATTGCCTTTTTCACTCAGCATAATTCCCTGAAGATTCTTCCAAGTTGCTTTGAGTTTCCGAAGTTTGATCCTCGTTATTGTGGATGGTAGCTGTTCCATGGTACGGGTGTGTCAGAATTTGTTTAGTCATTCACGTGTTGAAGGCTATCTGGGTTGATTCCCAGTTTGGGGCTATTACCAATAAAGCTGCCATAAACATTTGTGTACAGGTTTTTGTGTGAACATAAGTTTTCATTTGTCTGGGAAAAGTGCCCAGGAGTGTAATTGCTGGGTCGTATGGGAGTCTCATGTTTAGATTTTTAAGAAACTGCCAAACTGTTTTCCAGAGTGACTGTACGCCTTCCCAGCAGCAAAGCTTGAGAGATCCAGTTTCTCTGAGTCCTTACCAGCATTTCATCTTGCCCCTGTGTTTGATTTTTGCCATGCTCATAGCTGTGTAGAGAGATCTCATGGTTTTAATTTGCCTTCCTCTAATGGCTACTGATGTTGAAGATTCAGAATGATCTTATGAGCTTACGTACCATCTGTAAATCCTATCAGTGGTAGGTCTGTTTATGTCTTTTGCCCATTTTCTAATTGGATTTGTTTTTCAAAAAATGTTCATTAAAAAAAAATTTTTTTAAAGCTATGAGCAGTCGACAGAGAAAAAGTTATTTTTAAGAGTTCTTGGCTGGGTGTGGTAGCTCACTCCTGTAATCCTAGCACTTTGGGAGGCCAAGGCATGGGGACTGCTTGAGCCCAAGAGTTTGAGACCAGCCTGGGCAACAAGGAGAAACTCTGTCTTTATTAAAAATACCAAAGATTAAGCTGGGCAGCATAGCTCATGCCTGTAATCCCAGCACTTTGGGAGGCCGAAGCGGGTGGATCACCTGAGGTCAGGAGTTCAAGACCAGCCTGGCCAACATGGTGAAGCCCTGTTTCTACTAAAAATACAAAAATTCGCTGGCGTAGCAGTGGACGCTTGCAGTCCCACCTACTAAGGAGGCTGAGGCGGGGGGATCGCTTGAACCCGAGAGATGGAGGTTGCAGTGAGCTCAGATTGCGCCACTGCACTCCATCCTGGGTGACAGAGCAAGACTCTGTCTCAAAGAAAGAAAAATACAAAAAATTAGCTGGGTGTGGTGGTGCATGCCTATAGTCCCAGCTACTCTGGAGGCTGAAGTGGAAGAATCACCTGAGCTCGGGAAGTCGAGGTCCCAGGAGCTGAGATCACGCCACTGTACTCCAGCTTGGGTGATAGGAGTGAGACCCTGTCTCAAAAAAAAAGAAAAGGAGATTTGGTTTGCAAATACTTTGCTAGTCTGTAGCTTGTCTTTTCATCCTCTTTTTTTTTTGAGACGGAGTTTCGCTCTGTCACCAGGCTGGAGTACAGTGGTGCAATCTCGGCCCACTGCAACCTCCGTCTTCCGGGTTCAAGCGATTCTCCTGCCTCAGTCTCCCTAGTAGCTGGGACTATAGGTGTGTGCCATCACACCCAGCTTATTATTTTTTTCTGTGTTTTTAGTAGAGACAGAGTTTCCCCATGTTGACCAGAATGGTCTCAATCTCTTGACCTCGGGATCCACCCACCTCAGCCTCCCAAAATGCTGGGATCACAGGTGTGAGCCACCTTGCCCAGCAATCTTTCCATCCTCTTAATGATTTATTCGCAAAGCATAAGTTTTTAATATTGATGGAGTCCAGTGTGTAAATTTTTCCTTCTATGGAACAATCCTGTCTCTCATTTCCTGCCAGAACACCACGCTGCCCCGGTGGGGGA
>PVKV010007548.1:0-52069 GCA_004027835.1 Alouatta palliata
TTTTTTGAGACGGAGTTTCGCTCTTGTTGCCCAGGCTGGAGTGCAATGGCGCAATCTTGGCTCACCGCAACCTCCACCTCCTGGGTTCAAGCAATTCTCCTGCCTCAGCCTCCCGAGTAGCTGGGACTACAGGCACGTGCCACCATGCCCAGCTAATTTTTGTATTTTTAGTAGAGATGGGGTTTCACCGTGTTAGCCAGGATGATCTCAAACTCCTGACCTGGTGATCTGCCTGTCTTGGCTTCCCAAAGTGCTAGGATTAGCGACTGCACCCGGTCCAGCAAGAATCCTTTTCTTTCTTTAGACACAAACTTCAGCATGAAAATTAACATATGTTCCATAGGCAACAAATGAGAAATAATCACATTTCTTATAATGCCAACTAGAAGCCTTCCTCTATTGTTTTTCTTCTGCTGGCCTTGCAGATTTCTTCCAGTTGGTATTTACTGTGGCCAAACCTAATTCATTCATTTATGAAGCTATCTCAGGCACCAGCAGAAATCATAAGCTATTCATCTTTGCAGTGTTTATATTTGAGAAGGTCACAGTATTGAATGTATGTATACCTCAAGGCCTCCTGTCTCTGTTTGGGCCCCTTGTGGGCTAGGCCAGCTATTTCCTTTAAACAGTGAAATGAGATGTACACAGCTCAAAATACATACTGGTGTTTTCCCACAAGCTCCAGAAAACTCCCAATAAAAGAGGCATGGATGCTCTCTGACTCTTGTTTCTCCTCTCCATCTCTCTAGCCTTCCCCACTGATTTCCATCATCTGCAAGTATTTGGAAATTAAGACAACTTTACCCTTTGTTGCCATAAAAAACAAGAAAAAGAAAAACACTGAACATTTTTGGGATCTTAATCTCAAAATGCAGAAGAAGGGAAATTTCAGCTCCTGGGTCTTTCATTCAGAAACCTTAAATAAGAAGGGAAATTAAAAGAGAGGAGTACCAGCTTTTCAAGGCATAGTGGGCCTGGAACCCCCTCTATAACACAACCCCTTTGCTCATTTGCCCTTTGGAATGATCTTAGAGCTGAAATAGATACAAGAAGTCATGCAACACAGGCGAGTGAGTTATGACACTCGTCCCGCTGGAGACGGGCATGGAGTTGAGACCCCCATGCTGCAGAAACATTGAGAGCTAGATAATATGATTTCTTGGCATGGCACTTTAATTTGAATTAAATCAGAGCAATAACTGATAAACATAACTGAACCTATTTTAATGTGAGGACAGTGATATTTAACAGTGACTAACCCAAGCACCCGAAGCCAAGGTCCCCTCTGATCACCACTCGCAATTTCTAGTTCCATAAAGCATACTGTGGTTTCTCCCACTCTTCACCCCACACTCAAGAGCCCGTCAGGGGTGGCCACCTCTCAGTAGATTTGGTTTTGTGGCAAGCCTGCTACACCCTGCTCCCACTGCTTTTAGTCATCCCTGCCTACCCACTCTCCCTGAGGCCTCCCTTGCCAGTCAGCTCCCAGAGTCCTGTGATGCAGCCCTCTCTCCTTCTCCACTGGCCTCAGTCTTAGGTGAGGAGAGATGTTAGGGAAGCAGCTCTCCTCTTCACTGATAGAGGCCCACATAGCGCTTGGCTTGCATTCCACCCAACGTTATTAACATCATTAGCACACAGGTTTGTGCTGGGAAACCATTTTACTGACGGTTCACACGGATAATGTGGGGGCAATGTCAGATATTCTGTCTAGTGCAGGTCTAGAGCTACGAGTGCTGCAAGACACCCAGTGCTATCTTTATCTGGGTCTGCAGAGCCCATAACCAGTTCTCAGCCTAGTCCCTTCTCCCTTCTATTCACAGCAAGGAACCCACCAGAACTCCACTCCAAGGGAAACCTACCTCACCACTAGCCCTCATCAGAGCACATCAGAACAATCTCCCTGGCCCTAGGGAGAATAGGCTTTCACATGACTATGTGGTTTTAGACCCACATTTAACTTCCTCATTTTAGATGAGACCCAGGGCTATGTCTTTTATGACCAAAAAAAAAAAAAAAAAAAAAAAAAAAAAAAAACCCATTGAAATGTGTTCCTAAAGAAGAGAGTAATTTTCCCCTGAGGTAAATGCTGTGACTCCCCTAGAGTAGAAAAAAAAAAAAAAAAAAAAGCATCTGTATTTAGTTCCTTATTTAATAGTAAGTTCCCTTTCACTGCATCTCCCTGGGAGCTGTGACTGCCTTTTCAGAGCTCCAGATTCCAATTCCAGTGCTGTCACAAGCTGTATGACTTGGGACAAATGCTCCCATTTCTCTAGGTCATAGTTTGGGGTGGAGTTGCGAAGAGATAAATGATCTCTAAGACTTCTAGCATTAAAATTTTAAAATTTCATTGAAGACTTGGTTATAATTGAGAAATCAAAAACATCAAGATTCACGTGTCTCAAAAAATAGTTCTGGCTTGGGAATAAGGCTAAATTTGCCTACAATTCCCTCAGGCAGAAGGGCAGGATTAAAGGGTTTGGAACTCAAAAGAATGCAAAGCTATTTGGGTAGCCCTGGGTTCCAGCAAGCAAGCTTCTAATAGCCTCTGCTGATCCCATGGAGAGTTGACTTTGCTCCCTGGGGGTGATAATGGAGAGCTGATGCCTTTCAGGCAGCACAAGCAGGAATTTTATTATTATTGGTTTTGCAATTTGTTCGCATTTTGCTGTCATTTGCCTTAGTGGCCATGGATCTTGACATTAAGATTTCGATTCCATTCCCCCCGGGCTTCTGTGTTTTATGGAGATCACTAGTGTTTGCCGTCTTTATTGAAGTTGGTGTACAGCCCCTGGCTGCTGTGTTGAGCATAATCAAATGTCATTTATGAAGTCCTCCTGCCACTGGAGGACTGAGGGAGAGCTGTGTGGCCCGTGCCTGAGCAACTGGAAGAGACAGGCAACCACAGAAGCAGACTTTCAGGTGCTGATAAATTACGAGGCTGAGGCTTGATTATTTCTGACCCTGGCTTGCCTGTTATGAGTTATAGGTCACTTAAGTCTACTCCAATGAGTTTCTTCCAGCTGGGAACGTCAGGTGCTGCCTGACAACCGAGCCACACTCCTCTTCCTGTGTCTTTTGCTTACAGTAAGCAGACCACGAGAGGCAACACAGACAGAACGAGCGACAGATGTAGATTCTGAACAGCTTTCTAATCCTGGCTCAGCCATTCTTTCCCTGTGTAACCCTGACGAAGTCATTTCTCAGCCTCAGTTCACGTTTTGATTAAATCATCTCGGAGGATCGTTTTATTCTGAATTGTTCTTAGTTACTTTGATGTAATATTTCATCCTGGCTTCGGTTTGGATGCCCTATTCCTGACTTACGTGCATGCCATTTTTTCTGAATCTCACCTTCTGATTATGTTACTGCAAATTCTGTAATTTTGGTATTTGATCTTGGAATGCTCAATAACTTTTCCTCCAAGCTCTTTTTCCTCTGGTTTCTGACATTAACTGGAACTCCATTAATAACTGGAAATCCATTACAGATTCTCACTAAGGTCACTAATGGCTTGCATGTTGCAAAATTCAATGGACTCATTTTAGTTTCTTCTCTTACTTGATATCTCAACAGAAACCAATACAGCTAGCCACCCTTCTTGATATATTTGCTTTGATTACTGTCATATGCTCCTGGTTTTATTCTCAACCTCACTGGCTACTCCTAATTTATACAACCTTCTAAATAACAACTATATGCCAACTCCCATGCTTCTTTCTCCAGGTCATACTTCTGAGTCCCAGATGCATATAAACAATGCCTATTTAGTATCTCTGTTTACATATCCTACAGACACCTCAGATTCAATGTGCATTGATCTAAACCCCTTGTTTGCAATTCTAAGTAAACATAGACATTTTCTTTCCTGAAACTGACCAGAAAAATCATGCTGTTTATCCTAGTTTTTATCCATGGAAAGGAAGGGCCACTATCACTGAGCAGGTATAAAGGGACAATAGAGGATAAATATAAAAGTGCTTTATGATCAAATCCCATGAGGCCTGACTATTCATAGTTACAGCAACATCTAAATGCTGTAAGTAAATAACCCTTTTGAAGAAATGAGACATTTTGTGCTTTTGATAGGCTCACGATATTTGAAGTACATTAGGCTAACTACTATAGCAAAGAACCCTTCCAAATGTATAATGCAAACACACACACAATATTATTTCTTGCTGGTTGGATGAACAGTTGGCAATTATTCAAGGACCCAGACTAATGGAGGCTATGCTATATTCAAGATGTGGGTGTTGTTCTTTACATATTCTTATTTCTGCCACCTTGAAGACACAATGAAGAACACATGCATGGGAATTTCCAGATGCCAAGCCTGGGATGGCACATGCACTTTCATCACATAAATGCACCTACCAACAAGAGAGGCTAGCACCACAGTCTTTCTGCCCAGGAATTAGAAAGCATGGACTTCAGTGAGAAGCTAGCAGTTTCTGCTGCATGGAGCATTATAAAACTGTAATTATATGTTGCACTGATGCTCTCTGGCCTCATCAACCCATGGATATAAATGAGATTACATTAATATTTATGTCCAAATTTGTGCAGAAATCTATATCAACTGATTGACCATAGACCCTCACTGCCCCCTACAAAAGCCTATGCAGGTTGTTTGTGGGAGCTCCAGCAAGGTATCTAATGAGCTCAAAAATAATTCCATTAATGTTATTCTATTCTGACTTCCTTACAGCAACAACAAAAATAACACCAATAATAGCAAACACTTTCTGAGAACTTTCCACATGCTAGTGACTGCTTTAAGCCCTTAACATGTATTTGTTAACTTAATCTTTAAATATTAGACTCATTTTTCAGATAAGGAAATCAAGGAACAGCGAGATCAAGTAACTTAGTGAAGGTTGAAGAGCTAGTGAGTGGCAACGCAGGATACCAATCCACTCAGTCTGGCTCTAGAATCTCCCTGTTGAGTCTCTGTATTCTCTATCCTCCCACACCTAGGTTGCCAATATACTCTAAAAAATTAATGTCTATGATAAGGGTGCTGCCTTGACCTGCTATTGTAGCAAAATATCCTTGCCTGTGTGCCTTAAACTGAAATTTATTTCCTTAGCATTTTGGAGGATAGGAAGTTCAAGATCAAGGTTCTGATAGGATTTGCTTTCTACTGAGGGCCCGTCTCCTGGCTTGCAGACAGCCGACTTCTCCCTGTGCCCTCATCTGGCAGAGAGAACAAGATCTCGGATGTCTCTTCCTCTCTACCTCCATCAGATCAGGGCCCCACCTCATGACCTGACTTAACCTTAATCAACTGCTGAAAGGCCTGTCTCCAATTCAGTCACATGGAGGGCTTCAGGTTTCAACATGCAAATTTGGGAGAGACGCAATTCATTCCATAGCAGGTATTCTCTTCTGGCCCTCCCCACACCATAAATCCTAGAGGCAACTGAACTCCAGAAACAGGAAGAAAGCCCCTCTCCTAAATTCAGTTCTCTCCTTTACCTACTAGATCCTAAGCAACAATATTCATGCTTGGAATTTCATAAAGCTTCCCAAGAAAACTAATTCTGCAGCTCTCTGTCTCCATCATGAAATCATTCCAGCTCTTTCTGTCAGTCTAGCACAGGAAAAGCAAGCATCCCTTTCACTTTCCCCACGGTTCCCCAGGTGTTCATGTACAGAATTCCTTCCTTTCCTTTATCTTCCAAATAGAGACTGTACCCACACGCCATGAATATTAACTCATGCAAACAGTCTGAAGGAGAGCTTTCCAGACCCCCTCCCAGTCTGATATTCAGTGTGGTTAGGCTGGTTTCCTCAGTTGCCAGAGATCCTGGAGGATGCTTCCTTCACATATAGTCAAGTTGACCTGTCAAAGTAGGTGGAGTTGGGTGCACAGCTTGTCAGTCATCCCTGTGTTGTAAATAAGCTGAACGCAGGATTCATCCCTCCGAGAGGAAATGGGGAGATACTAACTGGGTGACCCAAAACAGAAAGAGACAGGCTATCTTAGACCATCAAATGAAGCTGTCATGATGTAGACAGGCTTCAGGGAAAATGGTGTGCGTTATCTAGGCCATGTTGCCATTATGTATGACAGCTGCGTGTCCTGAATTTTCTAGGTCAGTCCCGATTTCAAATATTCTATCACCTTGTCAGACCATGTATTCCAATTTTGCATTTGGAAAATGTGGCCACTAAATCCTTAGGACACTGGATCAGCATAGTAGTTTGAGGGGGGTAGAATCGGCCTGAATGGTATTGATGAATATGTTTCAGAAAAATCAATCCTTCCTCGGGGGCAAAATTAGAGCTTATAAACTGAAGTCACCGAGACCTCTAGAAGGAGGAAAATTATGACTCTAAAGCCAGTATGAGAGTTTTCGCAGCCCTGAGACGCATTTGTAAAACCAAACAGGGTAGGACTCTCTTCTTCAGGTGATGGGACAGAGGAAGCTCTGAGGGAGAGTGGTCTCAGTGCCTGTGTGTGGGTACACCCCGACCTCCAAGAGCCTCCCCCTGACAAGACAGAATGACCTGAAGTGTTGGGCAAGGAATTGGCCTTAGATGCAGGTATTGAGAGAGAGACCTAGGGCTCTATTATTTTGTTTGTTTTTTGTTGTTGTTATTTTGGTTTTTTTGGGGTTTTTTTTGAGATGCAGTCTTGTTCTGTTGCCAGGCTGGAGTGCAGTGGCACGATCTCGGCTCACTGTAACCTCCAACTCCCTGGTTCAAGTGGTTCTCCTGCCTCAGCCTCCTGAGTAGCTGGGATTACAGGCATGTGACACCACACCCAGCTAATTTTTGTATTTTTAGTAGAGATGGGGTTTCACCATGTTGGCAGGGATGGTCTTGATCTCCTGACCTCGTCATCTGCCCACCTTGGCCTCCCAGCTAGGATTACAGCCTGAGCCACTGCACTCTGCCTGGGCTCCATTATTAATGCAGAGTTGCACTAATTGAAATCTAAGACAGACCAGAAATCTGAACATTCCACGATTTAGTATCCATCCCAAGGAGAGGTGACAGAGGGACACAGGATGGGCATACACATGGAAAAGGGGCAAGGATATTGAGGATGATGATCCCTTCCAGTTCCAGTCTGAGGCAAACTTGGTAATCAGACCCCACCGCTGTTCTCCTACAACTCCTCTAAGCAACGAATCTTAAAACCTTTTAGAATTTAAGCGATTTACCAAAATTAGCAATCCATGGACACATTTATTCCCCTTGTCTTCAGGTAAATATAAAATTAAGATTCTCTGAGATCATGGTTATTTTTGCTATTAACATTGCTATAGAAGGAAAAACCGCCAGTGTCAATGTCTTGATTTCTAACTAAGAAAATGCTTTGTGTCATCTACCCCCAGTATTTCCCGCTTTAGGCAAAACCCATGCCCAGGGTCTTCGTGAGCCTAGAGAATTTTTGTGCGAATTAGAAAAAGGTGCGTGAACGTCCAGGTGGCACAGCCCTGTTTCAGGGAAGCAGGCTTGGGAGTGAAGTACAGACTGGGTTGCAGAGCCACCTCACCCCGTGTCCATGTGCTACTGTGTGCTCCAGGTCTGCCTATGGCCTCCTGCCCAGGTCTCGTGGTGGTAGAGATTGTCAACTGGTCACAATCCATGCTTTAGGCATTTGTAATAACACTTGCCAAAGCTGAAGTAATTTAAAGACAGAATCAGAAAACCACCTCCCTAGAGGTGTATGCTCTCCAGATAGAGAGCACCCACAGGTTGAACTGTTTCATACAAATGTCAATTGTTTTTTAAGACCTCAGAGTTTTAGAGATTGCTGATGTTTCTAGAGTTACCATGGGCACGTCATTTAACACGATGCCCCAAGGACCACAAGGCTTAATAGGGTAAATTTTTTTGTCTAGAATCAGAACAGTTTTGTATGAGTGATAAGGTGGACATGCCTAAAAAGCCAATAAAAATGCAAAACTGTATAAGTTGAAGTGTCACGTGAATGGAACCGAGATATGCTGTGGAAGTTCAGAAAGAGAAGAGAGAACATTATGGGCCATAGGACTCACAGAAGGCTTCATGAAGAATTCAAATATATAAAATGGAGAAAGGGAGGGAAAGAATGACATGTTTGTGAGAAGAGAGCAAAAGTTGTCTAGTTTCAGATGCAGAGGCCGTGAAAGGCAAAGAAGATGACATAAACGAAACTTGAAGGTCTGAATTGAACCTGGGATCACGGTCAATGTTCTTAGAGAAAAGAAGTGATGAATATTATATATGCGTATCTGGGAAGTAAATATTTAAAAGGCAACATTTATTTAGAAAGTCAGCTCGAGGCACTGAAAACATCAGAGACTTAGTAATAGAACAAACACAAGTCCAAAATCAGGCTCATTCCTGATGAATTACATAACCAGGGACATATTTCTTAATCTCTCCAAAACCCCATTTCCTGATTTGTAAAAGTAGAATTTAAAAATGCCAGTTTTCTAAGATAATTAAGGAGATTGAAAGATACAGAACATATGTGTCTGCCACATGGTAGGTGTTCAGTAGCCAGGAGCTCTTGGGATTATTTCAGCTTCAAAATCCTATAACCATGAATGACCTGAAGGTAAGATAATTAATTTTATCTTTGACTTCTAAGACTACTGCAAACATCAATGGCTTCTATATGTAATGTAATTGTAATGCAAGATGCAATTGTAAGGCAAGATGGACCCTTGTCCGGGTTCCCGGTTATAAACAACAAAAATTGATTCTGGGTATCTTAGGCAGAAACAAAGCTTACTGGAAGAATATTAGGTAGCCCACTACATTGACTGAGGACAGGGGTTCAGGAAGAACCAAGGCAAGCAGTGCTCAGCCAAGATCATGCCAAAGGCACTTTACCTAGCACATCACCACTAACACTATGACTGGACGCCCACTACAGCATGCTGCTGGACTGCTCCATCCCAGCGCTTGCACCACCATGCCACTGAATAGAACTCTGGCCTCCAGGCACCTGCTATGCCAAAAAAGTCTCTAATTAACACTTTGCCTTATTCCTTTAAGGTTTACAATCTGACAGTGGCATTTCATTAACCAAGCTTAAATTGTATGTCCATTCTCTAGCTGCCCAGGGTAGGAAGATAAAATGCCCCTACTACTTTATCTTCTGTAGTGAGAGAAAGGTCGGAAACAAAGACCCTCTTCTCTCATGCCTTGAGATTCTCCCAGCATAGAAAAGGAGTATGGATGGCAAAATAGCAAAATTGCCAATGTCCAATAGCAGCAAAAATCTGTTAAATACATATGCACAAATCTAAAAAGAAATTATGCAAGACCTGTAGAAGAAAGCTATCAAACTTTCCTCAAGAAAAGAAAATAAGCCTAATATTAATGTCAAGGCATACCATGTTTCTGAAGGAGAAGCATCAATATGGTGAACATGTCAGTCCCCTCTAGATCTACAAGTTCACTAACATTTTTATCGGAATCATGAGAGTTTTTATTTGTTCATTTGTTTTAAAATTTGACAAGCCTAAAGTTTATACATAAAATGATTTATGTAAAACAGCAAAAAAAATTTGAAAAAGAAAAACAAATGAGTGTTTGTCATACCAGATATCAAAACATACTGTAAACCTACAACTGTTTGGGATGGGCTATTGACCTAGGAATAGATTCATAAATAAGTAGAGCAAACTAGCACTCAGTCATTATACAAACAGACATTTAGTATATGTGAGAAGGTATTTCAGATCAGTAGGGAATCAGGGGTCAGAAAACTTTTTCTTTACAAGACAATATTATAAATATTTTAGACTTTGTGGGATGAGTCTCTGTTGCAACTACTCAACTCTGCCACTGTAGTGTGAAAACAGCGATAGGCAATACTGAACAAATACCTGTGTTCCAATAAAACTTTATGTACAAAAACAGGTACTGAGCAAAATGTGGCCTTTGGGTCACAGTTTGCCAACTTCTTGTGTAAACTAGTCAATAGTGTTGAATTAGCTATTTTTTGGGGAAAAAAATCTGGACTCTCCCACTATGCACAGAAATAAAATTCACTTAAATGCGAGTATCTAAATGTGAAAATTAAAACTATAAAAGTATCAGAAAAAGGTAGAAGACACAGAAACACGAAAAAATGAATAGATGTGACAAATTAAATTTTAAAGCTTCTATACTTGAAAGACTGAAAGTAATTATAAAACACCAGGAAAGACTGGGAGAAAATATTTGCAATGGTTTTATTAAATAATTAATATAAAAATATATATCACACCAACAAATTAATAAGAAAAATATAAATTGACTAAATTTTTAAAAGTACAAACAGGAAATTCACAGAAGAAATGAAATAGCCAATGAAGATTAAGTTGCTCAATCTCACCAGTAATAAGAGGCAAAAAATATACATACATCTCTCTCTCTCTATATATATATATGTATATATATATGTATATAGTTCATATATATATACATATTTTTCTATATTAGCAAAAAATAAAATATCAGCATAGGCAAGAACACACAAGAATAGGCAATCATGTACTATTTGTGAGACAATGAGTTAAACTAATTTCTAGAAGACAGTAATATCTAAGAAAATGTTTAAATACATACCCTTTGACATAATAACACAGCTTGTTGGGATAAACTCTAAAATGCTTGCATATTTGTACAAGGATTTCTTTTTCTATAAGTTTGTTAACTTATGTTTGCTTGTAATGGTGAAAAACTAGAAACACTAACTGCAGATCAAAGGTGGGATGACTAAGAATAAGGTAGACATATTTGCTGATATAAGACACAAATCTAAGAGAAGATAGCCAGATGGAAAACAATACAAATAAGAATTATAACACAGCATGAACTCATATTCTTAAAAAAAATTATACATTAATAGAGAAAATCATTTTTTTAAGCAGGGCTGAAAAAATTCCCATGGTGGCAGTTACCTCGTGGAAAGGCAGGGTTCCAGGGAGGTAAATGTTAATGTTTTAATCTATATACGTGTCAATGCTGGAACCTTTTCCAAGATCTACTGCAGTTTACCAGGCAGGAACAGGACCCATCTCCAGCAGACATATCTGTCTGTCCTTCCCTATTGGCCAATGTGTCTTTTAATTTTGCTTATCAGTTGTTGTGAGTTGAATTATGTCACCCAAAAATATATGTTCAAGGCCAGGCGCAGTGGCTCACGCCTATAATCCCATCACTTTGGGAGGCTGAGGCGGGCAGATCACGAGGTCAAGAGATCAAGACCATTCTGGCCAACGTGCTGAAATTCCCTCTGTACTAAAAATACAAAAATTAGCTGGGTGTGGTGGCACATGCTTGTAATCCCAGCTACTTGGGAGGCTGAGGCAAGAGAATTGCTTGAATCAGGGAGTTGGAGGTTGCAGTGAGGTGAGATCATGCCACTGCACTCCAGTCTAGCAACAGAGCAAGATTCCATCTAAAAAGAAAAAAAAGTTCAACTGCTTATACCTGTGAATGTGATCTTATTTTGAAAATAGGTTTTTGCCATTGTAATCAAGTTAAGATGAGGTCATGCTGAATTGAGGTAGGCCCTACAAGAGAAAGGAGGAGGATATTTTGACATAAAGACACAGAAAAGACATACCAACTGAAGATGACCCTGTGATGACGGAGACAGAGATTGAAGTGCTGCAGCTGCTGGACAAGGAACTCCAGGGAGCACTAGAAGCTAAAAGAGAGGCGTGGAAGAGATTCTCCCTTACGCCTCCAGAAGGAAGCAACCCTGCTGACACCCTGAGTTTAGACTTCAGGCCTCCTAAACAGTGATACAATAAATTTCCATTGTTGTAAGCCACCCAGCTTGTGGTAAGTCAGTACAGCAGTCCTAGAAAACTAATACAACAGTGTTTACCAAAAACTGTGTTTTTTGATCCACCATCCACTCTGTGCATGTGTATCTACAAAAAGAATGGCAGCCAAAATGGTATCTAATAACTGTCAAACATCTGATAATTGTCAATTATCAGACACCTTTTTGGCTGTCATTCTTTTTGTAGATACACATGCACAGAGTAACAATTACCCTGTTATGAATAGGGTTCAAACAGAGGTCGGATGACTACCAGCTAGGGTATGTATGAGAGATTCCTGCACTGAAGGGCAGACTAGATGCCTTCCTAATGTTCATAAACGTAGGAGTCCATGAGTCTCTGTGACAGAACAGCATTGTGCTTAACAGCAAGGATTTGGAATGAGAAAAATCTGGTTTGGAATTCTGGTTTCACTATACACTAACTACTTGACCTTGAAAAAATTTCTTAATTGCTAAGAGCCGAAAATAACAATGATTCTTTAATGCATCAACATTCTTAGATAAAAGTAATTAACACTCACTAATAATTCAAGAACAGAAAGGTGTTACAGGGACGTGTTAAACGGATATTGTATAGTTTACTGGACGCACCAGCAATCCAAAGGCTGTCACTGAAGTCTCTAGAACTAGTTACAGCTACTGCTGTTGCAGCCACGTGATACTAACTAGAAAAGATTTTTTGGGTAGCTCCTGCTTCTTGTCAGTATGTAAAGTGAATGTGTCTGGCTGGCGGAACCCAAGTTGTGGGCCCATGCCCTAACCGGTAATGGGGCTGGAAACTGAATGATAATGATAGTTATTATTTACAAATCGAGCATTTACTATGTGCCAGGCACTCTTTTGTATTTCCATATGTTAACACACTTAACCCCACAAGACCTCTGTGAAGTCAGTATGTCAGCCCGTTTTCACTGAGGAGGAAACAGAGGCACAGAAGAGTCGTGTAACTTAACCAAGGTACCCAGCTAGTATGTGCCAAGCCAGGATTAAATCCCATATTATCCAGCTCCAGACGCTGCCATTGTTGGGAATACTCCTTTCTGCTCTTCACCTGGCATTTTTAACATTGACAGAGGTAGTCACTAATCACTTCAAAAAGCAACAGATTCTTCAAACATAAGAAGAGGATTCAGATTCTGAATAGCCAAATTAAAAAATAAAATAAAACACAAATGTTTCTTACTTCTGTCTATGACTTATCTCACAGAGCTGTCAAATACTAAAAGAACAATGCATACATAATGACTAACACCCTGACTGGTGCAAAGCATCCCATCAGTGGAAATTGTTTTTGTAATAATCATTGTTATTACCATGTCCTTCTTGACTTTGACCAACCACTTCTGGCTGCTTCTGCCAATTGTTACTTGTTCTGGTATAACTCTGCCTCTCACTCACTCTCTGACCCCAGGCAAGTGACCTCACCTTTCTGAGCCTCAGTCTTCTCATCTGTGGAATGGAGATGTGTTTGGAAAGGGGCAAAACTTTTGAACTATGTTCTTTCCAGGATCCTTCCAATTTTGATATATTTCAACTCAGATCTTCCAGTCCCTAATGCCCAATCTCTTCCTACGGAATTCCATAATTCTTATCATTTGTAACTCACAATTTCATTCCTGGTTACATGCCACCTTCTACTGTTCTGCAATCATTGGCAGTTGTTTTCTCCTGAAATTGTGCTGCACAAAATAGTATTTCAGAACATAGTGTTTTCTGGAAAGCAAATTGATTTTATACATAAAGGGTTGGTTGTGGCAGTCCCTTACGTGTATACACATACTTACACACACACACACACACACACACACACACAATCACTCATCGTGTGATACAATGCTCTGGTGCCCAGTCAAGGTAGGGTCACACAAGGTAACTTGGTTGAGAAAGAGAAGGGGGAGTTTATCCACAGTTGACTCAGAAAATGTCCTGAAACTTTTCTAGAAAAATGACAAGCCCCTTCCTCCTTTATTACCAAAGGAAACTTAAAGGTATTGCAGATGCATGCCTCTTGGAATAGCCTCTTAGAGTTTCATCCGAACATCCAACTCCATTTTCCCTCCTTATTTTTCATATTTGTTTCCAAGATAGTCAACCAGCAAGGGTTCCTTTAGTTTTTATTCCCAGATGGGATTCTTAGAGTGAAGATATTTTTGCAACTTGGTCACTGCAACATACCTTGTAACTTTACAATTTTTGCTTCCAAAAACAGAAAAGTTCTGACTTCATCTTTAATCTCAAGGGTGCTTTCTGTTCAGCACCTTTTCAATTTACATTTATAGTATTTTTATTCTATGTCAGACAGTAAGATCTTCAAAGGCTGTGCATTCATTTTTCATATTCAGGAAAACATCCAGCGTTTTTTATGTTATTAATAATTAACACGGTGAATTCTCATACGTAGTAACTACCTTCTGAGACATACAACTCTAGCCCATTTACAGATAAGAAAAATGAGGTCTAGAGAGCAAAGTTACTAGCTCAAGGTCACACAACTAGGACCAGGTCTGGTCAGACGAAGACCTGGATTTTCAGCCTCCCTGCTCAGTGCGTCACCTGCTGCACCCCAGGGGCTCCCTGATGTCATGTGTATGGAAAGGATTGTGTTGCAGGCAACTGAATGGTGTGTGGGCAGCACTCAAGCCTATTCTGCAGTTGGTTACCCTGCAGCACAGGTTGGTGTCAGTACAACCTCAAGGCCTGCTACCCCAGCTGGGCCCTCAGCGCCGCCCAGTAATCCTGCAATGGTCTGTAGCTGGTTTCTAATCCAGTTATCCCCTCTCGAGTGCCGCGCCCATCATTCTCAGAGGTGCCTTTGCTTGCGTCATTATGGCTAAAATACAAGCCTCCAGCAACTTCTCAGCTCTCTCCCCTGCCTCCTGTACATGGATCTGCACTGTACTTTTTCCTTCTTCTTTCTGGTTTGCTATCCATGCATAGTTTCTGTATTAACATTTTAGATCTCATCCCATTTTACCGCCTCATGGATTTTGCTCCATCAATTATCCCTCTTGTTTATTCAACTTCTCCCTTTATAATGGTTCTTACTCACCAAACAAATACCCTCGGATCTCTTCCATTAAAACAAAAGCACCACCGCAAATCAAAACAATACCTTCTTGCTCAACCTTCCTACCTCCCTTCCTTCCCTTTATTACCTCCTTGAAAGTATAAACTACATCAGCTGTTTCTAATACTTCATAATTCCTAATTTCTCACATTCAGATGTTTCCCTCTCCAGATGTTGATCTTCCTTTGGACACCAAAGCCCAACATACGACTAAACTCTATCTTTTAGACACTTAACCCTGTAGAATTCTTAGGAAAACTTTCTCCTCTTTTACATCTGTTGAGATCACTTTTTTTCAGTTTTGCGTCTACCCTGCTGGCCACACTTTGGTTTCCTTCCTGGACTTCATCCTTGTCCTTTTTTCTTCTGAGCCTTTACACTGTCATTCGGTGATCTCACCCATAACCATCTAGGAATGATAAATCCAAAATCCACGTATTCAGCTCAAATTGCTTCCCTGCCACCCTCATAGCCAACGGCTGTACGGGTACCTATTTGAGCATTCCTCCAGCCTTATATTTAAAATATCCCCAAAAGAATTACTTTGCCTTAGTTGCTGCTCTTGCATGGGCTACTCTGATTATATTCACAATCTTGGTAAATGGCAAAGGTTTACCACATTCTTTACCATTTGCAGTAAAGAATTACTACAAATAATTTCCCAGAGCAAAATCCTTGATTCCTCCTTCTTCTTTATTCTACATATAAACAGTTCAAGTTTTTTATATTCTACCTTTTAATATCTTTTTAATACATCTGCTTTCCTCCTTTTAGCAACTGTTACTTCATTCTTGATCCCATCTGGATCGCTGTACTAGCCTTTTTACCATCTCCCCATCTCCATTCTGGCCTCTTTCCAACACATTCTCCTCCCTGGTGGAGTAATCTATCCAAAATATAAATCGAATCCTGCCACTTAACCCTATTAAAATCCTTCAGTAGCTCCCCTTAGTTTTCAAGATAAAGTTCAAACTCCTTAGCTTAGCACGTAAAGCTCTTTGTGATTTCTTCCCTGAATAATTCCCCAGCTTCCTTCCTCCCTGCCCCACTATTCTACCTTGCACATCCCTTACTCCAACAATACTAAAGTACACGCAATTTCCTAAACCCATTCCTTAGTCCGTTTATGCATAAAGCAGAATATCCGAGACTGAGTAATTTATCAAGAACAGAAACTTACTACTCACGGTTAGGGAGGCTGGGATGTCCACGATCAAGGTGCTGGCTAGATTAGGTGTCTGGTAAGGGCCACTCTCCACTTTTAAGATGGTGTCTTGATGCTGCCTCCTCTGGAGGGGACAGTTCTACATCCTTACATGGATAAAGGTGGAAGGGCAAGCGAAACCAAATGCTATTTGAGGCCTTACTTGCTTTCACAATGGAAGAGGCTTCATGGCCTATTTACCTCTTAAAGGCCCCAACTCTTAATAGCATCACATTGACCATTAAGTTTCAACACCTGAATTTTGGAAGAGACACACTTAAATTAGAGTGCCCATCGTGCTAATTAATGGTTACAAGTGAGTCCTCCAGGCATGCAATGAACGCCCTCCTTATCCCTGCCCAATCTCCATCTGCTATATCCAGAGTTAAAATTCAGCTCAATGGCCACTTCCTCCAGGTTGTTCTACTTGATCCTTTAATTTGATTTACATTGACTTCTCCTGTGCTCCTGTAGAAACGCTAGACCAATTTTTTTTTTCCTGAAAGAATGGATGGATGAATACATGAGTGAGTGAATGAATGAATGAATGAATGCCTTGACTCTTATTCATCTTACATCCCCATTACCTACCACAGTCCCAGGCACATACTCAATAAGAGTTTGTAAAACTGATTTTACCCGAGGGGTGCTTTTGTACAACTAATCAGAATTATAGTGTACCTTCATGCATTTTTCCCCTTTATAATTCCTAAATCTCATCTAACAATGCATGTGGTCCATCTTACGGAGTACCTTAAATAAGTGTGTGTATGGATCTACATTTACACATGGCACAGATTTCCTTGCTTATTCTCTAATGAAGATAAGGAATTGCCAGGATAAGAGTCACAGCCCTTAAAGATGATATTCCAATATGGTAAGGAGCCAACTAATGTAGAATAGCGGAAGTTTACTGACAGGGCCCTTCTGTTACTTTCCCATGCATGCTGAGACTCGACTGCATGGATTTTGGAGATCCAGGCAATGTGGGACAGTAAAGCCTTTCAATAAAAACACAATATGCCACCCAGCTGCAAATCCTCCCTGCAATTTCTTCCCTTCCTTCTTCTATCCCAAGGAAATACGTCAGTGGATGCGGTCAGATCAGAACAAGCCATTGATTTATAGGGCGTGAGGGAAGGCTAGAATATTGATGTCAAAGATTCTCTCTATGTATAAGCTGCTCCTTAGTAAATGAGGTGCCTTGGGAATTCAGGCTTCTTGGATTAATAAACACCTAAAGGAGTAAAAGTCACCAGCATGCTGTGCCTTCACTCCGTAGGCCAGTGCCTTCACAGCTAGCAGTAATTTGTGCCTAGAAATCAGTGTTTATATAATCAAAGATTTTTCCTTCCATCACCTTGACTCAAATTATTTTCCTGAGTGTGGTTTTGTTCTTAGTGCACAATTGAATGTGAGAGGCCCCATTGGGTAATAAAAGACAAGCAGAGTAAGATGTAAAAGACCTGGGTTTTAGTCCTAGGTAACTGACTAAATATCGCCTTCCCCTTTTTCTTGGTATTGGCTTCTCCATAAGTAAACTGATTGTTTGACCAGACCAGGAGGCCCAGAGGTGGGACTCGGGATTTAAGCTTAGGAGAATTCACCTGAGGCCTGTGGAGGGGACTCAGGATTTTGTAAAGTCCTAGAAATTAGGAGTAAAATTTGATACATACATTCATTTTTTTCTGCTAGGAAGAACTATAGTTTTTGCCAAATTTACAAGTGAACATAGGATTTCCAAAATTTATGAAATGGAGGGTTTTACTATGTCTTAGTCCATTTTCTGTTGCTTATAACAGAATACCTGAAACTGGGTGCTTTATAGAGAAAAATAAATTTACTGCTTCCAGTTTAGAGGCTGGAAAGTTCAAGGCTGAGGAGCTGTACCTGGTGAGGACCTTCTTGCTGGTGGCAATTCTCTTTATAGTCTCAGGGGAACACAGGGCATCGCATGGTTGAGCATGGTAGGTCAGGTCTGTCTCCTGTTATAAAGCCACTAAGTCCATTCCCATGACAACCCACTAATCCACATACCCATTAATCCTTTAAGCTGTGAATGAATTCATCTATTCCATTAAGGCTCTGCCGTTACGACTCAATCACCACTTAAAAACTTCAACTCCTGGCCAGGCACGATGGCTTATGCCTATAATCCCAGAACTTTGGGAGGCCAAGGCAGGTGGATCACCTGAGGTCAGGAGTTCAAGACTAGCCTGGCTAACATGGTGAAACCTTGTCTCTACTAAAAATCAAAAAAAAAAAAAAAAAATTAGCCAGGCGTGGTGGGGTGGCAGGTGCCTGTAATCCCAGCTACTCAGGAGGCTGAGTCAAGGGAATTACTTGAACCTGGGAGGCAGAGGTTGCAATGAGTCAAGATCATACCACCACACTCCAGCCTGGATGACAAGAGCAAGACTCCATCTCAAAACAAACAAGCCGGGCATGGTGGCTTACGCCTGTAATCCCAACACTTTGGGAGGCCGAAGTGGGCGGATCACGAGGTCAGGAGATCGAGACCAACCTGGCCAACATGGTAAAACCCCATCTCTACTAAAAATACAAAAAAGTAGCTGGTAGTGGTGGTGCGTGCCTGTAGTTTCAGCTACTCGGGAGGCTGAGGCAGGGGAATCACTTGAACCCAATCAGTGGAGGTTGCAGTGAGCTGAGATTGCGCCACTGCACTTCAGCTGGACGACAGAGCAAGACTCTGTCTCAAAAAAGACAAAAAAACAAAAAAACCAACCAAACAAAAAAACTTCACCTCTTAATACTGCCACATTGAAGATTAATTTCTACATGAATTTTGGAGGGGACAAACCACAGAATACTAGATCTCAGCATTTGTACTTCTTTGAGTCAAAGTGAGGAAAGTACTGAAGTTAAGGGGAAGAAGCTAAGAGACTTGGGTTCAAATCCCAGGTCTTCTGCTTGCTCCCTTTGTTTTTTTGGATGGGTCATCTTACCTCTATGACTCTATTTCTTCCTCTACAAAATAGCAATAATAACCACTTTCTCACATGTTGTGAAGAGTAAGAGAAATAGTGTACATAAAAACATGTCTGGTGTGTCAGAAATGTTCAAGGAATCCTTGTTCAAAGTGTATCTAAAGAATCAGAACACTGAGAGCCACTACTTCATCTCCTGCCCCCGAATTCTTGCCATCTAACTTTGTAGTTTCTTGGGTGCGATCGTGAACTGACAAAGTCTTAACATTGTTTTTCTTCAGGAAAGTGAGACAAGAAATATACCTATATGATTAGCGTGTTTCCACACAAATGGAAATCCATCTGTACTAATAGAATCATTCCAAGTCTTTAAAAGAAAGAGATGAGGTCCGGGCTGGGTGCGGTGGCTCATGCCTGTAATCCCATCACTTTGGGAGGCCAAGGTAGGTGGATCACAAGGTCAGAAGTTCAAGACCAGCCTGGCCAATATGGTAAAACCCTGTCTCTACTAAAAATACAAAGAAATTAGCTGGGCATGGTGGCATGTGCCCGTGGTCCCAGCTACTCGGGAGGCTGAGGCAGAAGAATTGCTTGAACCTGGGAGGAGGTTGCAGTGAGCCTAGATAGCACCACTGCACTGCAGTCTGAGTGACAGACCGAGACTTCACCTCAAAACAAACAAACAAACAACAGCAACACAAATAAGTAAATAAAAAAGAGACAAGGTCTAGCTAATGTGGACCTAATATCTTTGACTGAATATTTTTTTAAAAGGCCATTTTTCTAAATCCTTATTTTGACATCATATCTGTCCACAAACTGGTAATACCAGGTTAATACTCAGAGTCATGTACTGGAGGGTGTAGGTTTGGAGATTGCATGGGAGAAGTGGTCTCAGAGCAGCAAGAAGTTTGTTGCACAACTAGCTTGCACTGCATAAGACCTAGCAAACCTAGGTACTTAGAATCAGCACATCCCACCAACACCTGTGCCCATGTCACCAAATATTGGCTGCTTTACTGTCGACATCTTTCTCTGTCTTATAGCCACCTCAACCTATGTAGAGTTCTTTTGTAAAATCTTTTTTTTCCAAGGAACTTACACATATTTTTTAAAAAATTACATTAATATTCAATGCATTATCTTTTTTTTTTTTTTTTTTAGAGACAAGGTCAGATGGGGCACGGTGGCTCATGTCTGTAATCCCAGCACTTTGGGAGTCTGAGGCAGGTGGATCACAAGTTCAAGAGATGAAGATCATCCTGGCCAACATGGTAAAACCCCGTCTCTACTAAAAATACAAAAATTATCTGGGCATGGTGGCACATGCCTGTAGTCCCAGTTACTCGGGAGGCTGAGGCAGGAGAATCACTTGAACCTGAGAGGCGGAGGTTGTAGTGAGCCAAGATTGTGCCACTGCTTTCCAGCCTGGCGACAGAGTGAGACTCCGTCTTTAAAAAAAAAAAAGAGACAGTCTCACTTCGATGCTCAGGATGGAATACAATGGTGCAATCATGGCTCATTGCAGCCTTGACCTCCTGGGCTTAGGTGATCCTTCCACCCCAGCCTTCTAAGTAGCTCTACTACAGGCATATGCCACCACACCTGGCTAATGTTTTAAAATTTTTTGGAGATGGGGTCTCCCTGTGTTGGCCAGGCTGGTCTCAAATTCTTGGCTCAAGCAGTCCTCCAGACTTGGTCTCCCAAAGTGCTGGGATTATAAGCATGAGACACCATATATCTTCATTTTATAGATGAGGAAATGAAGTTCATGAGCATAGTAAGAGATAGGATGGATATGAGTCCAGATGTCTCGGACTCAAAACTTTTTAAACTAAACCCTAAGACCTCAAGACATATCGATTAATAAATATGGTCCTTGCTCTTGTGGACCAATGCGAGACACAGATATGTAAACAGAAGACTATCATACAGGTCCTATGTCTCTCGCTCTCCAGGTGAGACGTATGCAAAGGAGGATTTGAGAGTAAGGAAGTTCAACTACCTGGAGTTGTTGGGGAAAGAGAAGTGCATGTAAAACATAAAGTTGATGAAAGGCCTCTTTGAAGAGTTGAGTCTGAAGATGGAGGATAGTCTAAAGAAGGCAGCCATGCTACACAGAAAGATGAGTACATAGAAAAACACAGAGGTAAGTGCAAGACATCAGGGAACCCCAAATCAGATGTCACTTAGATGTAAGTGTTCCTGGTGATATGGAGAACTTGCAAAAAGCCCCACATTCTCTTAGCAGCCTTGAGAAATGGGAGGCTGTCCTTCTGCCAAGAATGAACTTGCGATCTTAGTGCTGGTGCTCTGGAAAGAGATAAGGGCTTTGGGGACCCCTGAAACTGGTTTTTCACTCCCTTTCTTTAACCCAGACATCCCAATCTCAGCACGAAAGGTTACAATTTCCCTAGGAAGAAATTGTGCTGACCTCGGGTTCTCACAAAGAGTGTGGTATTTCTGCTCGACTGCACAGCCTGCTGAAACACTGCTAAAATAACGAGTGAGCAAGATGTCCCAAAAGCAAGCAGCTGCATAAGAGGGCTGAGCAGAAGTTTGCCTGTGGCTTATTCACCTCAAGCGAGGAAGACAAGGTGACTACATTCTGAGAAGTTGTAAATGCTCCGGGGCCTGGCTGCGTTTTGCAACTCAGCTCCACCAGCGCTGGCTTTTTCATCCAAAGGAGAGGGAGTGTTCACAGCACAGCTGATAGCATAGCAAGGAGGGGGCCCTAGGGCCAACAAAAGCAATCCAGGAATAAGGGTCCAGATTTTCTTTCTGTATTATCAATTATTTGGACCAAGAATTTTCAGGCCTTCATTTGCCCTTCTGCAAACCAGGAAAATATTTCTCCCTACAATACTGTAAACTTAGATGTCATAAATGTTTTCTAGGCATTTAACTGTTGATTGTTCTCAACAAAGATAATGTATAAACATGGTCTTGATTTCTAGGAGTTGTAGAAATTAAATCTGATCTTATACTATTGATTAAATTTATTCGGTGCTTGAATTAAGAAAGACAAATAAGCCAGAATATTTCCCATTGTGTTTTCCTAACCCTGAGTATTCATGGAACAGAAGCCCCTTGCATATTTGCTAAAGGCATATATATTTAAGTCAATTCTTTAGGGTTAACAAACTCTTCTTTTAAAAATAAAAATCTTACGAACATAAATTACTACTATTTAGTATTTTACCCAAATTGTTGCCCCTCCATACCACTGATGGCATAGAAACAAGGAGAACCTCCTGATGTGAAAAAGGAAAAAAAGGTTTACCAAGGACTTTTGCTTCTGACTATAATGGAAAAACCAAAATCAGATTTGCCCCCCTACCTTAAACAACAACAACAACAACACACACACACACACACACACACACACACACACACACAAGATTTTCAGTCATTGAAAGCAGGTAGCACAGGACTGTGAGTCCTAAGAGACAACAATAAATAAATGAAGTGGCCCCTATAATTGTACAAGATTACAACCTGAAAGTAATTTCTTGGCTACTTTTCAGAGAAAGTGAAACCAACAAAGGTTGATGATCTTGCTGAGTTCAAGAGATGGAGACTGAAATTCAAGGAGTCCAAGGTAGCCAGAAGTTGGAGGAAGGACGTGGTAGAGGAGATATTCACAGAGAGCGCTCCAGAGCTGTGAAGAAAGGGTCCCTGAAGCCTTTGGCTGAGACCTGCTATGAGTATGCACGTAAGAAAACAACCTGAAGCTGGAAAAAGAATCACCAGAAAGTAGAAGGCAGAACAATATCTGGAGATCAGATGTGGATGAGAACAATTTATTCTCACACCAGCCAGAATGAAAAGACTTCTAATATGTGAGACACTGTATAAATTCCTTGAGTAAAATTGCCTTAGTAGTGGAACTAAATTAGCACTGTACCAAAGTCTGCTCTAAACTTGACCTAGAAAGTTAAAGAGCAAGCCTTATAAAAATCAAACTAATCTGAAGTAACTTAAGTACAAGCCAAAATAAAGTGTGATGCTCTTTAAAATAATATAACAAAATACAACAATCCAACACAAAAAATCATAACATCTGCATTCAATCAAAAATGTACAATGAAGTAGAAAAATACGAACCACAACAGAAGAAAACCTAATTAACTAAAACAGACCCAGAAATGATAGGTGATAGAATTAGCCAACAAAGATGTTAAGATAATTATCATAAAAATGCTTCATAAGCTCAAAAAGGTTAAAAAAATAAAAGACATAAGCATAATGAGAAGAGTAACAAACTTTCTTCGTGTGTGTGTGTGTGTGTGTGTGTGTGTGTCTGTGTGTGTGTCTGTGTGTGGTGTGTGCATGTCCAAATAGAACTATAGAACTTCTGGAGATGCAGATGTAGAAGTTAGAAAACTTCTGTCTACTTGGGGCACGTTAACTGATCCAAAAAAGTAAAGAAAAAAAGAGAGAAGAAAAGAAAATGTTTTTACTTAACTCTAGAGAAAGGGGGTAAACTAGAGAATTTCAAAGAACTGAACCATTCTTACTCCAACTTTAAAAATACAACTTAATCAGGTTTTATAACTATCACAGCCATCACTACTATCACGATCACGACATAAGTAATTTTTATAAAAACAAAAGTTTCCTCCTGCCCTTCTGCAGTCAATGCTGGTATCTATTCCATAGTGTCTGTCAAATGTGAACTCTTTGCCTGCGTTGCTACAGTATACCAACTTTTGTGTCTGGTTTCTTTCACTCAACATAATGCTTGTGAGATTTATACATGTTCTTGCACACAATACAAGTTTATTTTTAAAATTTTGAGTAACACAACTTTATAGAGATGAAATATACAATATCTGCAATGAAAAAGACATCGGGTGGAGTTCACCGGAGATCAAACAGAGGAGAAGAAAAGATTAGTAAATTCGAAGATGTAGCAATATAATCTATCCAGAGAAGAAAGAGAAAAAACTTTGAAAGAAGTGAACAGAGAATCTGTTTGTAGAAAATGTCAGTGTGTATAACAGCAGTTCCGGATGGATAAGGAGAGGGATAGACAAAATGCTTGAAGAAATAATGGTCAAAAGTTTTCCAAACTTGACGAAAAGTATCGACACATAAATACAAACTCGAAGCAACTCAAGCAGAAAAATGTAAAGAAAAGCACATCAAGGTACGATGAAATTTCAGAGAAACAGTGATAAGAAAATCTTAAAAGAAGCTGGAGAGGAAAAAACACACATTGGATATAAAGTACCAAAGATAAGAGTTACAGTAGACTCATCATCAGAAACTATACACGTAGGAGATAATAGAATGCCATGTTTTAAGTACTGAAAGAAACAAACTATCAACCTAGAATCCAGAAAAAAATGTATGAATGAAAGTAAAATAAACGAAACAAACAAGAGATGATATTATTTATTGCCAGCTGACCTATAAGAAACGCTAAAAGAGGGTTTTCAAGCAGAAAGAAAATTATATTAGAAGCAAATTTTAATCTACCAAAAGGAATGAATAGCACCAGTATGTGGTAAATGTGGAATTAAATATAAATAACTTTTATTTCATTTTATAATCTTTTAAATATTGACAATTTAAAACAAATATAGTAACAACATAATGTATGATTTTATTGTAAATAAAAGTAAAACAAATGACAAAGCAGAGAGGAGAGGAGAGGGAACTATAGCACTGTTAGGTTCTTACAGTATACATAGAGTGATTTATCTCAAAGTATAACAAGGGCCAGGTGCGGCGGCTCATTCCTATAATCCCAGCACTTTGGGAGGCTGAGAGGGGCGGATCACCTAAGGTTGGGAGTTTGAGACCAGCCTGACCAACATGGAGAAACCCCATCTCTACTAAAAATACAAAATTAGCTGAGCATGGTGGCACAAGCCTGTGATCCCAGCTACTTGGGAGGCTGAGGCAAGAGAATCGCTTGAATTCGGGGGGTGGAGGTTGTGGTGAGCTGAGATCATGCAATTGCACTCCAGCCTGGTCAACAAAAGTGAAACTCCATCTCAAGTAAATAAATAAATAAATGCACATAACAACAGAACTTCAAAACACAGCATGCAAAAATGATAGCACTAAAAGAAGAACTACAGAAATCCACAATTATTGTTAGAGACATCAACACTCCTCTCTCAGTAATCAATAGGCTATCTAGTTACACACACACACACATACACACACACAAAGATACACATACGGAATAGTTGAACAATAACATCAACAAACATGACCAATAACGTCTATAGAATGCTCCACCCAACAGCAGTAGAGTAGCCATTTTTTATGCACACATGTAAAAACATTCACTAGGTAGACCACATTTTAAAACATTTATCGAATAATTTAAGAAAATTAAAAGCTTGTGTTCTCTGACTAGAGCGAATGAAAATGGAAATGAACAGCAAAGAGCTATCTAGAAAGCGCCAAAATACTTTAAAACAAAAAATGCAGTTCTAAATAACACATGGGTAAAAGAAATTAAAGAGAACAGAATATATCTTGGAATGCATGAAAATGAAAGTAAACTATATCACAATATATTTGTGGGTAGAACTTTATAGAAAAGAAAGGAAGCCTCAAATCTATTGTCTAAATTTCTGTCTTAAGAGACCAGACAAAGAAGAAAATATTGAAGCCAAAACAGAAGAGTAAAACTAAAAAAGATGAGAACGGAAATAAGTTAGGTTGAAAACAGAACCTCAGCAGAGAAAGATTCAAGAAACATAGGAGGGTGACGAACAATGAGAACACTTGGGCACAGGGAAGAGAGCAACACTCACTGGGCTAGTTGCGGGGAAGGGAGGGACAGCGGGGGAGGTGGGGCAGGGAGGATGGGGAGGGATAACACTAGGAGAAATGCCTGATGTAGGCGACGGGGTGGGGGTGGGGGTGGGGGTGGGATGGAGACAGCAAAGTGCCACCGCGTGTATGCACCTATGCAACAATCCTGCCACATGCAGGATGTGCACATGTACCCCAGAACCCAAAGTACAATTAAAAAAAATAGGCAAAAGATTTGAAGTCTTAGCCGGGCGCGGTGGCTCACGCCTGTAATCCTAGCACTTTGGGAGGCCGAGGCGGGTGGATCACGAGGTCAAGAGATCGAGACAATCCTGGTCAACATGGTGAAACCCCGTCTCTACTAAAAATACAAAAATTAGCTGGGCATGGTGGCACGTGCCTGTAGTCCCAGCTACTCGGGAGGCTGAGGCAGGAGAATTGCTTGAACTCAGGAGGCGGAGGTTGCAGTGAGCCGAGATCGCGCCATTGCACTCCAGCCTGGGTAACAGGAGCGAAACTCCATCTCAAAAAAAAAAAAAAAAAAAAAAAGATTTGAAGTCTTTTCACCAAATAAGGTACATAGTACATATAAGCACATTATAAGTTGTTCAGGGAAAATGAAAATTAAAACCACAATGAGCTATTAGAACATACCCACTAGAGTGGCCAAATTTAAAAGACTGAAAACACAGTGCTGGTGAGGGTGTGGAGCAGCTGAAACACTCATACATTGCTGGTAGGAACACGAAATGTTGCTGTCACTTTGGGAAACAATTTAGTAGTTTCCTATAAATTTAAGCATACACTTTTTAACACAACCAATCATTCCACTTCAAGATTCATCCAAAAGAAAGGAAAACATGTACCTACACGCAAAGACTTGTCATGAATGTTTAAAGTAACAGTGCTTCAGCCAAAAGTCCCCAGTAACATACCTCGAGTTGAACAAGCTGGGTTTATTACTCATTGCAGAGAGGGAGAGCAGAAACCACAGGGAACCTTTGATGTCGAGTAAGAGGGCATTAGAAAGAAGCTACTGTAGGATCTGGAGTCTGGTCAGATGATTCGTTGAGTAGCTTAAGGAAGTAGGAGTTGAGTCTAGATTGGAAATTCTATGACTAGGTAATTCGATAAACCTTATCTAAGGGAGCATGCAGCTGCAATTAGTAAAGACTTAGGAGTTATTCATTTTAGCTAGGAGGGGTTGTTTAGTATTTTGTGGATGGTACAAAAATGTGACATTGTTTCTGTCTGTGGTGAGACAAATTTATGACATGGGCTTATGAAGTGGGCTTGTTTTTGCCTCGTTTTATCATGGTATCAGAGTAACCATATCTGAGTTTCAATTTTGTGAGATTGTTTGCATTCAATAGGAAAGTAATACAACCTAGCTGTGAGCACCAGGGCAGCTTTCAAATATCAGGGGATAACCTTTTCTTTTTTCCTTTCAGTCAAAAACTGGAAACAACTCAAATGTTCATCAACTGGTGAATGTATAAACAAATTGCGACGTAGGTGGGAACTTTTGGGTATGTGAAATGGTCTAGGTCATGATTGTGTTGGTAGTTATGATTATAAACATTTGTCAAACCTCATCAACTTGTAATCTTAGAGTTAGTTTTATTGTATGTAAATTTTATCTCTATAATCCTGATTAAATATGTATATATATATATATATACACCCTCCTTTAAGGGTAAAAAATGGTTCCGGCCGGGCGCGGTGGCTCACGCCTGTAATCCCAGCACTTTGGGAGGCCGAGGCGGGTGGATCACGAGGTCAAGAGATCGAGACCACCCTGGTCAACATGGTGAAACCCCGTCTCAACTAAAAACACAAAAAAATTAGCTGGGCATAGTGGCGCGTGCCTGTACTGTCAGCTACTCGGGAGGCTGAGGCAGGAGAATTGCTTGAACCCTGGCGGCGGAGGTTGCAGTGAGCCGAGATCGCACCACTGCACTCCAGCCTGGCGCCTGGTGATGAGTGAGACTCTGCCTAAAAAAAAAAAAAAAAAAAAAAGGTTCCATGCTTAGACACATTCTAACGTATCTCTTGCTTCTAAAGGTAAGTAAAAACATGTCAATTCCCTCTAATTAGGTAACCTCCCCCAAGAGTAGAGGAGTAGAGAGAAGTTTTCTAGTACTGAGGCGGACAAAGTTGGTTTCTTAGTGGATCATCCCAGTTAGCCACTGGTCAAGGGACATCTTACTACTTTCCTTTCCCCACAATTGACCCCGTCAGTGGCTCCAGTATTCTTATTTCCACGGCCACAGCTCTAAATATCCCAGATATGAACAGCCTGGCTCTGATGAAATGAGAGTCAGCAAACAAAACACTGGCAAATTATATCCCTTCTCCTGACTTCAGTTCTTACCTTAACAAAGGGAGAGGGATGGATAACAAAGATTTCTCATGGTACTTCCAGCTCTAAATGTTTACTATACAAATTATACCTGCAAGGTTCACTTTAGGCTAAAACTTGCCTCAGATATTCAGTATGTATTGGTGTGTGCATGTATACATGTATTGTTAGTAATGTGGGTTGAGTTGAACAAGAGAGAGGTGGAATGCTACGGAGCTGACAGATTATTTCATCTTGCTAAAACAGCACAAGTCTCAATGATTTATGAGAATTTTTCAGAATACATAATTCTTATTAATTTAATAAAAATGGTTATTGCTTATAATAATGGAAACTACCTAATAAAAATAAGATGGAAATATCCTTAAAGTAATAATTTGATGTCAGCTCTGATTCTTCTCACATTAACTTTTCTGGCCAAAACTCAGAATTTCTAACACTAGTGCTATCATTTGACTCCACCAGAGGGGTCTTCTCTGAGCCCTACAATTTAGCAGGCCCTTCTGTGTCCCACTCTTCCAACTGCTCTCCACCCCATGAAATGAAAAGTCCACGAGCAGAAAGGACATGTCTGTCCAGTGTCTGTGGTCCCTCCCACCTCATCTATCTAGAACACATTTAGAGTATCTAGACTCCACAATTCCCTGCCCAATCAGCTTGGAGTTCATTGCCAGCAGCTAGGTAGGCTTCCTCCCAGGTCTTTCTGTTTTGCCATGCCTTTGGTTGAGGGAAAGAGGTTTGGTGATGAAGATTGGACAGAGCTTGGATATATGGACTGTGGCTTTCACATGCATGCTCCCTGAGGTCTTTGTGGTGCAACTCAGAGACAGCAATGGGAAGAAAAAAGAGGGTTACAGGTCAGAAACCAGGTGTCCCCATGTCCTCATGCTACCACGTTCAGCAACAGAATTCTGAAGTGTCTGAGTTCTGAATGCACAGAAGTGAATGCGTTCAGAACTCACTGACGAGTAAGGCTGTTACTTAGGTATAAATGTCAATGTAGACATTTAGAACATAACTTATTTAACAGTTAGTTGGTTTGATTTAAAATGTTTAAATAGGTAGACATATGGAATATGAGCCTCCATTTGGTACTTTCGCCCTGGAGTTCTGTAACCGTTAGGAGCAGGCCTGTTCAGAAATGGTAGACAGGTTCAGCTTGAGGGGTGTTTATTTGTTATAAGGCAATGTACCTCAGCCTGGCTGACATAGACGTGTCTGAAGTGTGCCATCCCTGTGCCATCGACTCCATTTCTGTTCTTGGATGTGAGAATTTAGACCATGATTCTCAGTGCTCTGAGTCCCTTCTATTTATCATTCCACTTAATTTAAAACAAAACTAATAAGTGGAAGGATTCTCATTATAAACTCTGATTAGTGGTATATTTAATATATATTGACCTTAATTTTCTACTACAGAGATTAGTTTAGGAGAAAGCCAAGGGAGGTGTTTTTAAATGAGTTCAAAAAAAAAAAATTAAAAGTAAATTTGAGCTGTACCAGTTAAATTGCTAGCTAGGAAAGGGGGCAAATCAAACAGAAAACAAGCAGCTAATGAAGTACTTGGAGAATTTATAGGATACAACATTTACCAGAAATAGAAAAAATATATAGGTAAAAAAACAAAAGCAAGGCCTGTTTGGCTTTATAAGGCAAGCTTTGATTAGTTCTCAGGCTTTCCACTGGAGAGAGAGAGAAAGATGTGTGAATGTGTGTGTGCGTGCATGTGTGTGTATGTGTGTGTGCATGCGTGCACATACGTGTGCATGTGTAAGGATGAAGAAGGGCACAGGAGGAAAAGTGCTTGTAAACAACTCCCTATCTTTTGCAGAAAGTAACCTGACCCATCAGGTTATCCCCCACGGTAGTCATGTTTTCATCTAGCTCCCTCCTTGGGAAACAAAATATCTCACAAGACATTCTCGGCCTCCCTAGAACTTCTAGTGCCATCAGTTTGCCTTCAGAGACCTGCAAGGGCAAGAAGAAAGTGTGGAAGAGCCTTGCCACAACATAGAGATTTTATGATTAACTGTGGGGTTGACGGCTGTCCAGAACACCCAGTAATCTTGACATTTTGCTGTCAAAATAGACTTATTGGAAGCAGGTATGTGGATTTAAAAGACGTGTCTGTATGATGTCTGCTTATTTCACATGAGGAGTCATTTTTATGATCTATAGTGGGTTTCCAAAGAACTTAAGCCATGAGTCAGAGACCCACTCAGACTGGGCAGACCATTGCCAGTAGCCCACAGGCTGGGAGCAGGTTCCTGGCTGGGCTAGATCAGGGAGAACAGGCAGAAAGCCTTCACAGCTGCAAGATCCTGTGTTCTACCTGACTCATGGGGCATTTAAAAACCATGACACATCTCATTAAAATCAACTTTAATTTGATGGATATAAGATTTTGCGAATGCTGTTAATCCACTCAACCACTGAGTGTAATACAGTGAGAAAGCACCAGGCAGGGATCAGGAGATTTGGCCCCATCCAGATGAGCAGGTCGCTTGCCTTCCCCACCTCTGCCACCTAGCTAGGACTAACTTTAGATGACACTGAGGCATGCCCTAGGAATTGAAAAATGAGGGGAACAAGAGTAGGTGTTGAAAACGATTAATTTCATGCAAAGTGTATCGGAGTAGAAATCTTTAAAATGGTCTGAAAGGGAGTCTGATTTCCAGGATGATGTCCATTTAAAAGATGAGCAATGGAAACATAGAATGCAGGGAAACAGAGCTGCCCATCTGAGTACTGCTCAGTGGAGAAAGTGCTCTGAAGTTAACGGGGATTTGAGGCACCTGGCAGGTGGACCCTTAGTGCGAACATGTAGGAAGACTCGGGGCAATATTAAACCTGGAAGCCACACAGATACTTCCTCCTGAGGCTAAGCTCCACACGAACCCTTTTAATTATTAGTTGGCTTCTCATGTAGCTTGTCTAGGGGAAGAGACTATCTCGACCAGAAAATGCAAGTGTAGTGTCACCTTGGAATTTCTAGTTGAAATTTTGTGCCAGGCCGGGCGCTGTGGCTCACGCCTGTAATCCCAGTACTTTGCAAAGCCAAGGTGGGCAGATCACCTGAGGTTAGGAGTTTGAGAACCGCCTGGCCAATATGATGAAACCCTGTCTCTAGTAAAAATACAAAAATTAGCCAGGCATGGTGGTGCACACGCATAATCTCAGCTACTAAGGAGGCTGAGGCAGGAGAATTGTTTGAACCTGGCTGGAGGAGGTTGCAGTGAGCTGACGTTGCACCACTGCACTCCAGCCTGGGTGACAGAGCGAGACTCCATCTCACAAACAAACAAACAAACAAACAAAAAAAATAGAAAGAAAGAAAAAAAGAAATTGAGTGCTAATAAAAACTTAAGTTTCTTGTAAATTTATTCTGACTTTACCACTTGCTAGCTGGGTATCCTTGGACATGTTACTTTCCTCTAAATCTCAGATTCCTCATCTATACAACGGAAAATGCAGCTTCACCATCCTCCTGGGTTTGTTGTGAAAACTTAGGTATTAAAGCATGTATTTTGCACAGTGCTGGGCACATAGTGTTGTCCAATAAATGTCAGCCAGTACTGTCACTATGTTCTTTTCCCTTTCTCTTTTTCTCTTCCGCCTGCTTCTTAGCTTTCCACCCATGGACCCTCCACCTGTCTACACACTCATCTACCCAGCAAGCCAGCCAGTCAGCCAACTAGCCATTCAAGTACATTTAGCAGTCATTTACCATCCAGCAAAATGTTTTAGAGACCAGGGAATGGGATGGACACTGAAGCTTCAAAGATAAAGTGTACACAGTTCATTTCCCCAAGGGCTCACTGTCTCTCAAGCACTGGAGGCTGCCCTCCTCTAAGATAAAGAACACCCAATAGGTGCAGCTGTATTGAACATTTTGATGTTATTATTGATGGTGAGTATCAGTCTCCCTGATGAACTCTAGGTTGCAGATAAAATTGTGTCTCTGAACCTGTAAAGCTAAACGATGGTCTCTAAACCTTACTGAATTCAGCAAAGTCTTATTAAGCCTTTTAGAAGCCAGGCCTCGCTTGCTGACATTCCTCTGTATTTTCTTTTACTATGATTCCTCTGTCACAACTTCTACACCATGCATTATGGTTCACAACGTTTGCATACAATAAAATCTGGCTTTAATAGACTATTTGATGTTGGTTCTGTAACCCTTTAGGCCAGACGGTCCAAGTCCTGTGTATAACATTTATTCAAGTCTCAGAATAAACTGTATTATTCGCCTTACGTAAGTTTTTCCTTAACACTGTTTTCATCCCTGCCATCCCTAGGCCCCTGCCCAGGAGATTAGAAACCATAAAACAGCATCTATTCACTATAAGGTGCTGTTGGGACAGAGCATTTGCCTTCCCGCAACGATGTTAACAAACTCAAAAGTCCTTCAAGAAAAATATTTCAGTGGTCATCACCTTTACTCATGTTCCCACCTAGACTCTCTGAAAGACAGGATGGGAAGGGTTTTCCACGACTATAAATGGATTTGAAAACTCAGTAAAGAAAATTATCTGTCTCTATGGAGAGCCAGGATGACATGACAGACAGTTAGCAGGATGACTTCCTTCTCTAAGATGGGAAGCTTAGCCATATCAAGGACTTAAACCCCCAGCCCTTCTTATATCCCCTAGTGAATTCCTTCTCTGCAAACAATCAGTTCTGGCAATTGACAGTGACTTTCACCTTGAATCCCTCAAAGTCACCTTTCTTTGAAAATCCCTTCACTCTGACACAGAATAACAATAGCGTTGCAATTGTGGCTGTCGTTCGTAGGGCATGTTGGGGTGGAAGTGAGTTGAACCCCAGAAGAACTGACCTGTCCAACAGGATCATGCCTTGAATATGGATGCACCTCATGTACTGCCTTTCTTCAAGTGCAATTACTTATTTTCTCCTTTAGAGCAGAGAGCCTGAGCAACTAGAGAATCTTCCTGACACATATTTAAGTGGGGAAAGAGTATAGGGCAAAGTGGGAAAAATGCTTCTCCACTGGTATGTCATGCTGAAATATTTTTTGTTGATGTGCAGTGGTGCTTTGTGTAAGAGGAAAAGAGAAAGATGTGCTGAACAGGGCAATGTCTTAACAAAGGGGCAAGTTACCCAATCTATTTGCTGAGACCCGGGCTGATGGCTACGGAATTTCAAGGGTGTTATGACATGTAATCCACAAATGCTTCCCTTGAATACCCTTAGTGGCCTGTTTTTAAAATAAGCCTCTCAGAGTAAATTGGCATAAGTAGAAAATTTGCCCTTAACTTTCCTTCCCAGTAGGCAATAATTTCACTTAAATTTCCCATAGTTTTTACTTACGTATTAACCAGTTATCAGGCTCTAGGAGGAGGAAAAAGCTTCCAGAGAACTTCACGGGAGAGGCCCAGCGTAAAGGAGAACCAGGAGGTTGACCAGGACGGAGAAACTCAAGAGGACCAGCCCCTGCCACCGAAGAGCTGCCACTGGTCCCAAAAACTGAATTTAAGTCAATTCTCTGGACCAGTTCCCAATCCTTTTTCCTTACTGTTCAGTCTTGTTCCAGAAGTAGCAAACAAGAGATTGCCAGTGTGTCCTTTCCTACCTCAGTTTGCTTTTTTTTTTCTTTTTTCTGAGACAGAGTTTCACTCTGTTGCCCAGGCTGGAGTGCAATGGTGCAATCTGAGCTCATTGCAACTTCTGCCTCCTGGATTCAAGTCATTCTCTTGCCTCAGCCTCTCTAGTAGCTGGGACTACAGACATGCGCCACCACGCCCAGCTAATTTTTGTACTTTTTTAGTAGACACAGGGTTTCACCATGTTGGCCAGGATGGTCTTGATCTCTTGACCTCACAATCCTCCTGCCTCGGCCTCCCATAGTTCTGGGATTACAGGCATGAGCCACCTCACCCAACCCTCAGTATGCTTTAGAACATCTCACGTCACCAAAATAGCATAGGCCTCATGTAGCTTAGATGGCTGAAATTGGCATGCAGCAAATCGGGTGAAGAATTGGCGCCATTCAGGCGTCTGCTTGATACCCAAGCCATAAGCATGGAGGGCTTCATCTCTGCCAGGCACAGGTCTGAGTGCTGTAGATAGGGCCAGCCATCGCTTTCCTCCTTATCTCTCCACCTTAGTTTTCTTCCTACTCTTGTGTCCCAATAACAATAATAATAGCTAACACTTACTGAACACAGTTTGTGTTAAATGTGTGCTGACCACCTCACATACTATTTCATTTAATGTACCCAGATCCTATGAATACTATCATTTTCTTCATCATCATCATCATCATCATCAAGAGATTTATAGACTTACCCAATTACACGGAAGAGTTAGAGTTTGAATCCAGGTAGTTTGATGCAACGCTCCCATACTTTACCATCTCACCAGTTTACCCTAGCTCTGTGTAGCATGTTGAGTCATGAGAAAATGGGAGCAGTTTAATTATTCTGGAAGATGTAGATTCGTTAAAAGCATTGGGGTTTGTGGTAATAAGCTAGAGAGAAGTAAACTGAATTGCAGCCCGAAAAACGTAGGTTAGCAATAAAGAAAAACTTCTTGAAGGCAAAGAATATTTAAAATTGCCATTTTGTTACGTTTTTGGATCAGTATAAGTCTTGAGAAACAACATTAATACCTATGTTTTCACAGTTGTTTAGGTAGTCACTCCTAAAGCAGAAAATTGATTGCTGGCACTTTCCAGACACATTAGATTATTGCTGAATGGATTTCTGGTATTAGCGTTTCCAGTTCTGTCCTTCCACAGCACATGCAGCGAAGTACTCCTTAGCCCGTTAGTCTGCCACTTTTTCTCATTCATCTCTGTGCTTTTGGTTGACTGAGTATTCTTAAAAATAGAATAGCTTCCTCTCAATACCAGTTCACAGATCAATTGGTAGTGGCTGCCTCTATTGCTGAACCAAGAAGAACTGGAAAGCCAAAAGAATACAGTCTCCATTTCCTCTGTCTGTCGTGGACCAAGGACGAGTGCATTTGCCAACTGTGCGGAGCATAAATTGCCTCCTTTAGAAAGTGCAGAGAGCAGACAATGGGGCAATGAAGACCAACATGATTTGGGGGCCTGAGGCAGCATGTTAGTGGAGTGTGGAGGGAAGAGCTTTGGGAGCCAGTCAGACTTGTGTTGAAATCCCTCTAAATCACTAATTAGCTCTGTGACGTTGGATAAATTATTGAAGCTTCCTGAGCCTCAGTTTCCACATCTTAAAAAGAGTCCATTTATATCTACAAAAGAAGGCGTGCAATGAAAATGGCTATTTATATTGTTGTTTTTAAAATAAACATCCTTGTCTGATTTTAATCATAATCTGAACTCATTTTATGTTTCTCTGTGTATTACTAAATTCCTCCCTCTGTTGTAGTCGAGCTGGGCCACTCAATGTGGTACTTTCTGTTGCTTTATCTAGAATGTTTCTCTCACCCCACAAAATCCCCTCCTACTATCACCTAAATTCCATATTGTCTAAGAAACTTTCTCTTGAAAAGTCACACCCACCTCTCACCCTTTTAAACTTCAAAAGTACACAAGGTGCTTTATAATCCAGCCTCCATTCACTTCCCCAGGCTCATCTCCTGCTGTGCACCTTCCAATTTAGGCATCAGAATGGCAAATTACTTACAGTTCCAGAAGTTACCATACTGTTTTACATGTCTGATTTTTGGAACAGGTTTCTTCATCTAAAATGCGTGTCCACTGGTGAACTCCTATTCATCCTGAAACTTCTTACAGCAATGTCACCTCCTCTACATAGAGCGTCCCCTAAAGTCCTCTTCCTCTGGCCCACCAAAACTCATTACCCATATTTCTGCATTAATTTGGTAGCTTACATATTTGATATCATTGCCTTTATCATATAATGTCATAAATCGCTTATTCACATATAGCTAGATATCAACTCCTTCAGGGTAGGAGCAATGTAGTATGTTTCTGTTGTGGTGGTGATGGTTTTTCTTTGTTCGTGTTTTTTGTGTTTGTTTTAGGGGAGGGGGCTGGGGACAAAGCTGGTGTGATCTCAGCATACTGCAACCTCCACCTCCTAGGTTCAAGCAATTCTCCCTGCCTCAGCCTCCTAAGTAGCTGGGATTACAGGCGCCCGTTACCACATCTGGCTAATTTTTGTATTTTTTAGTAGAAACAGGTTTTTGCCATGGTGGCCAGACTGGTCTTGAACTCCTAGCCTCAGATGATTTGCCTGCTCAGCCTCCTTAAGCGCTAGATTACAGGTGTGAGCCACTGTGCCTGGCCTATAGTATGTATTTTTTATGGCCAGGCTGTAGTACAATGCGTGGTATGTATTAAGAAGGGGCTCAAAAACATCTGAAGACTTGATCTAAGTATCACACATATCTGAAATGCTATTTTGCGTTTGATTATATATTAGTCTGTTCTTAAGCTTATCTGTCTAGACTTCTCAATAGATTATAAGTACATTGGAGGCAGAAGCAGCCTTGGCTTATATTTGTATCTCCTAGAGGGCTGAGCATTTTACTACATAATTATTTGTCAGGTGAGAAGAGAATGGGGCTAGATTTGCAGCAAGAAAGTGAGTGCATCCCTACCCCTCATAATCATGAGGCTGGCAACAACCCTTCCAAACACACAGAAGAAACACGCAAGGCTGACTATACATTTGTCCTTCTGAGAGGGCCTGGAGATTTTATTGATAAGGTCAAAGTCATACTTTTGGATGGATCAGGAGTAGAAAGAAAGCACACGTTCTGAAGTTTAATTCAATTTTTATAAACCCCTCCCTAACTTCCTCTTACAGGCCGTGGTATAGCCCACTAGGGAAAGGTATTTTGCTTTCAGCAATTACACATATTTTGCAAGTGCTAATCGTTCTGTAGTTTTTTTAAAAAGGAAGGCAGAAGGGGAAAAGAAAAACAAAGAAAAGTGAGAGAGAGGAGAGCTGGTTTGCAGGGATTTTATCTAATTTCATTTTAATTAGATCCTTTTTCTAACTGAGTTTCTAATTTTTCAATTAGCAATTAGCAGCTGCAACTCATTCTGAGCATCACGAGGTGCCAACGACACTAATTACACCACAGGAGTAGGAGGCTGGAAATGAGAAATAAAATTATCCATGAATGTTATTAGAAGAAAGGAATGATTACTCTCCATAATAATATACTGATGTGAGCCTAATTAGATTGAAGGATTCAGAGGGAAAAAATGAGATTTAAAAACGGATCATATTTAGATGCCTCGAGGTCATAATTTTGCTATAAATATTGCTTTAGAACATCACACTTGAAAACAGGTTTGCAAGCTTGATGATGTTTGTCAGGTTGTTCAGCAATGATCCACATCCCTAGAATACGATAACCCAAAACATCAATGACTTCCGAAATACCAATACTCTTCCTATAAAACGTGTGTCTGAGATTTCAAAAATAAACACTCACACACATGCACAGATATAAACAACACAATAAAAATAATACCCAGGCACTGGGAGATATCAAAGCCAAGATGCCATTTTTGGCATTGTAAATCAGGGGTGGAGTTTTTAGCCACGAAATGAAAAGCCACGCGTCTGTAGTTTCCCATCTGTTGGTTCAATTAGTTTCCTTCCTCCTATGACAGTGTCGATCCTGTGACTATGTTTCAGGGAAGACAGGCGCAAGCTGATGGCTGCTCCGTATCTAGAAGCTGCTGATTTGAAAAACACTCAAGAAAAGTGTAGCTTTCTATTAGCAAAGCAACCACACAGACCATCCATATTCTCAGAGAAGAGCTAATTTTCTGGCTCTGGTCACAGGAAATCAAAACTATCATATGGACCCTCAAGAGCGATTCCTAATTAGCTACAGAGTAATCTCCTAGAGTTCCCCAAGACCAGAGTGCCTGACCGTGGGTTTAGTGGGCTGGACAGAGTCACTGGCCCTGATCCCCAGCACCCCACCCCCAACCCCTGCCACGTACCATGGAGTAATTGGACCAGGTTGAGTAAACTTTCTGGGAACTTCTGTGCACAGGTTTGCTTCCTCACAAAAGGAGACAATACCATCTCCCCTCTACCTCCTCCTTTACTCCCCCTTCTTATCTTGGGAGAAAGATAAAAAGTTTTGAAGGCAAGCAGACAATTCAGTGAGGAAGTTAAGTCCCGGCATCCACCTCACCTTCCAATACACTTCCTGAAAATCTTCCCTCACTTCTGTCTCTTCTCATCTCATTCCCTCCAGAGTTCCTCAATGTTAATGGCTTTTCCTGTTTCTTAATGATTTTAAAATGCCTTGGCCCATCTTCTGAGCTCTAACCTGGCAATTTTGACCATATTTGCAGCAGTTTCAGCGATAGGTTCTATCAGCACCTTCAAATCAGTATCACATTTATTATGCTCCCGATTTGCACCCCAACATGCCCCTCAAGGTGCACTCTTATCAATGGCCTGGCTGTCCTCCCAGGTGCCCAGACTCCTATGATTGAAGTAATCTTTGGTTCCTCTCTTCTCCCCTTATCCCCAGCTCCTGCTAGTTCTGCCCAGTATTTTCCTCACAATGCTTCTTTACTTTACATTGGATGCCCCAGTATAGGTGCCCCTGATTCTTACCTTAGCTTCCCAGCTGATCCCCCTTGACAAATGTCTTCTACCCTATACCTCCAGCTTTGCCTTTCTGCAAAACTGCCTGGATCATACTATTTGCTGCTTGGACTAGTCAGTGTTTGCTGTGGAAGAAAGTCCAAATTCCCAATCCTCCATGTATGTCCTTGCTTCAGCCTACATTTTGGATATGATACGTTCCTTTTGTGATTAAACATCCTGTGTTACAGCTAAACTAATGTATACGCTCAATGCCTTACTCATGCTGCACCCTTTAGTTGCTATCCCCATACATATTTCCAGACAGTCAAATCCTATCTGTTCTAGAAGATTCAGCTCAATGTTGGTAATATTCCTAATCTTCCTTTGCATGTGTATAGGGTTTTTTTAAATTTTCAAAGCAAGTTTACATCTATAGAGTTTATTTAAGCCTCATAGCAGTCCCGCAGAAAGCAGATTGAATAGGCATTCTTAGCCCTCTTCTACAGAGGAGGAAACTGAGACACAGGCAGGATCAGTGAAGTGCCTGGTAATCAATGGTAGACCAGACACAGACCTGCTGATTTGCAGCAGATGCTCTTTCTTTCAAGCATTGGCAACGCTCAGAGAGTGCTCGCTTTCGCTCTGCAATCACTTGCATGGAGTCTTTGCAGTCAAACAGCTGCCCTCCTGATGGAACCTGGAAAAACTGATGAGCTCCCATTCCTTGGGCGGCCTATCTATCTTTATATATCTCAGCACATTTGCCACTAATTATATTTCTCTTTATAATCTGAGCTCTCCCGTTAAGTAAGGTAATGGATCACTTCTGAAAAATATCACTAATTCCAAAATGGCCCAGAAGTATTTTGTCATGCTGTTTCCTTTTCCATTTCTCCACCCCGGTGTTAGAATGATTAAGCTGCCACATGCATCAGAGGAAGAAAACAGTATGAAAGGCCAAAAAGGGTATTGTCTGTATATATTAGAGGAGGGAAGGAGTTAGGGAAGAAAGTTAGTACTTTTTTTTTATTTTTAAGACAGAAAAAGGAAAAAAAAAGTAACGACCTCTCTGAACTTTAATTTCCTCTAAAAAAATGAAGGTTCTATGGTATATATCTTGCGAAGTTGGCATGTGACTGACAACAAATGTGATAAAAGATATGAATACACTTTTATTTTTTAATATAATGCATTATACAAATATTTGAAATGTATAAACATTTCATTTATACATAGACATAGATATGTGTATGCACATATTTATATGCACACACAATGAATAGGAATGTGCATGCATATTGCATTATACACTTAAGAGAGCCTAACCCGCTTCCACACACCGGGACTTCCTTTTATCAAGCCCTACCTTTATCTAGGTGAGAAAATGCCTCGAAAGTCTCAAGTCAGATCAAGCGTTGATCACCAGTTAATGCACAGAAATAACTAAATGGCACTCAGGTTCCTCCTGTTTCTGGGCAGGGTGGAGATGGAAGCCTTTAATCTTCTGAGTTGTGCCATATGAAGCAGCAGAGAGTGGCTCTCTGACTTGGCGCATGCCCGGTGATCTTCCAGGATGAAAAGTTCTATCTGAATGCAGGCAGGGATGATTTGCTAATCAAGAATGAGATAGAGCAAGTGGCATGCCCAACAGGACAGGGACAGCCAGGCTGAGGCCATCCCCTTCCTATTGATTTCTATTTCTATATGATGTTCTGAAATGTGGAGAGCCCATAACCCTCTGGAAGGACCATTTCAGCTGCTGATGGAGAGTTAGTGTCTCAGGGGTGAGGATGTGAGGAGAAGCCTTTGCTCTGAAACTTACATGGTCTTGAAACTTCAGGATCTTATCTTCTCCCTTCTCTTCTCTCTTCCTCCTCATCTTTTTTCTCCTCCTCTTTTTCTTCCTTTTGCTGTCAGTTGTTTAAGGGGAGGGATCTTGTCCTTACTGACTAAATTTCCAGGGATGTTCCGGGAAGGCTAAAAGATGGGGAAGGCAAGAGGAAGCCCAAGGCCTTTCTTGTCTCATCAGTCTTTCCGGGTCCTGGGCTGAGGCAGACAGCACGGCTTGCTGGGCTTGTGACAACATTCCAGGCCTGCAGCTCGGGTGGCAGCTGTCCATGGCAGACTTTGGAACGTCTCACTAGAGCCTTGGTTGTCTTACAGCCCCCACCTCAAAGCTAACACCCCTTTGTCTCCAGCTGGTCCTTGGCCCCCTGCTGTTCTCGTTTGTGATTTTATTTTCCCTAAACGTGGGGCGTTACTCAGAGCTGGGCTCTTGTCCAACTGGTCCTGCACGATCTTTCTCTTCCCCGGGCTGCTAGCTCCTCTTCATGAGGATTCTTGCTGGGTCTGCCTTCCCTATCTCCATCTGGTGCTTTATGCCTGCTGTGTGGGCCCCGCAGGGCTGGAGTTGGCCAGGCGGGGCAGCCAGCAAGCCAGCAAAGCCCCTACAAGCAGTGAACCGGGAATCCAGGATACCTAGGTTTCTCTGCCAGTCTGTGTCAAAAAGACAAAACACCTAGAGCGGTTTAAAAACATTCAAGAGAACAAAAAGCAAACACACAGCACGATAGAGCTTTGTCCAGCCAGCACTTTTACTAGCAATAAATCTGCCTTTAAAAATGTATAAGGATATACAGAAAAAGAAAACTGGGCAAATCGCTTTGGTGGAAACCCATTTCTTCCACACTTGGTCATTTCTCTGCATCAGCTCTTCATTCTCCCAGGGAGAGCTGCCAGCCAAGTAAGACAACAGTGTAAACAAAAGTTACTCCAAGCCCAAAACCAGGTCTCCTGCAGGGTCCACTGGGTTTCTGGCTTTGTGCTGACCCTTGCAAGTATGCTTCAGCTGGAAAAATCAGACCTATCTATCCATCTCCATGTTGAAGTCCCCCCGGCTTCAGGCTGTACAGGGTGGACAAGCCCCAAGTGTCTCATCCTTCCTGATCCTGAGGACAGCGGTGGTTTCTGGAAGAGTTCAAAGTGATCCCAGCCACGCCACCCAGGAATGATTGCTTACCACCCAGGAACAGAACCTGGGGTCTATTCTCTGCAGATGGATCTATGGAGGTCAAATGAGTCTTCTATAAAATATTATAAGCCAGGCACAGAAAGACAAATACTGCATGATCTCACTCATACGCAGAATCGAAAAAGGTTGATCTTGAAGGAATTCAGAAAACGCCGTCCCAAAACGTACTGTTTTAGACTTACAACTGAGAGCACTTGGGAATAGTAAATGCACAAAGGGTCTTCCTCTGAACTTCCTTAATGTACTGAAAGACGGATCCTCCAAAAGGAGCACAACTCTCATGAATGACCTCCCAGGGAATCTCATCAACCAGGGAAGATTAAACTCAGATCACAACAGAGGAGCCTGGAGGTCGATGCCAGGACTAGACAGACTTTGTCACAGACTGTCACCTATTTCTCTGGAGAGCCAGTCATCTTTTTAAAATTTTTAAATTTAATTTTTTTAGAGAGAAGGTCTCTCTCTGTCACCCAGGCTACAGTGTGGTGGTGCAATCATAACTCACTGCAGCCTTATTCTCCTGGGCTCAAAGAATTCTCCCACCTCAGTCTCTCTAGAAGCTGGGACTACAGGTGTATACCACCATGCCTGGCTGATTTTTTAATGTTTTTGTAGAGATGAGGTCTCTCACTATGTTGCTCAGGCTGGTCTGAAACTCATGGCCTCAATCGATCCTCCCACCTCAACCTCCCAAAGTACTAGGATTGTAAGTGTGAGCCATTACATCTGGCCTCATTCACCTTTTCTGAAAATCACTTACTCTAGCCTAAGTTGCCCGCATCTGCCCTCCCTGCTCTCCTATGAAGAAGGTATATACGCTTCTAGATATCACTGAGATTTGGGGTATTCTCTTTTCCTTCATGTGATGCCCCCATGCATGTAATACATTTGCATTGTAATTCCCCCTTACCCACAAGAAATACATTCCAAGACCCCCAGTGGATGCCAGAAACTGCGAAGAGTATTGAATCCTATATATCCTATATTTTTTCCTATATAGTAATGGGGAGGTAGCATCTACAGTGTGAATACACTGGACAAAGGGATGATTCGTGTCCCTAGCAGGACAGAGTGGGATGGCACAAAGTTTCATCATGCTCTTCAGAATGGAACGCAATTTCAAACTTATGAAATGTTTATTTCTGAAATTTTCCATTTGTCGTTTTGACTGAGGGTAACAAACTGCAGAAAGAAAAATAAAACGTAAGTGGGAACTACTGTGCACTTTTTCTTCTGTTAATCTGGCTACTGTCTGTTCATTTCACAGACTCAAATATTGAACCTTCAGAGGGTGAAGAGTCTTTCCCGTCTCTAGAATGGTGATGGTGATCGCCAGGAAGTAGAGAATAAAATCGTGATTACCAGGGGAGGGGCAGTGGTGGAGAAAGGGCTTGGGAGCTGTTAGTCAAAGATTACAAGATTTCAGTTAGTTAAGAGGAAGAAGTTCAAGAGATCTATTGTACCAAATGATGACTCTTGTTAATAAAACACGTGATACTCTTTTAAAATGCTAAGTGTAGATTTTTAGTGTTCTCACCACAAAAATGACAATTACGTGAGATAATGCCTATGTTAATTACTTTGATTTAGCCATTCCATAATGTACATATTTTAAAGCATCATGATATATGTGATAAATATATACAATTCCATCGGTCAATTAAAAATAAAATATGTCTACAATTCCCTTCAGGTATTCATCACTAGCTAGGCAAAAGTAGAACTTCAGGTCCTTACACAATAAAGGCAGTATGCAATGGGCAATGCTTATCACACGTTTCTGAATGCAGATCCCAGTGCTAATTGCTCAGGACAAGGCTTCTTACTCATCTGCTGAGCCCTTTACCCGTTTACCTTCGTGATCATTTAGGCCACACCATTGGGCCCACTTTTCTGTTTCTGCTCCTCCAAGAAGACCGAGAGAGAGCCACCACAGCAGAATGAGAATCCAAGCCCTCTCATGCATTCCTCAGGGATCAGGCCTGACCTTGGTCTCTAGGAAGCTCTTGCTGATTGCTCTGGGAGTTTGAATCTCAGTGACCACAATCTGCCCTGGCCTGATGCAAGGGCACAAGCACACAGCAACCTGGAGACAGACGTGTAACCTCAAAGAGAGTAATTATGTCCTGGCCAATAAATAAACAATCACTGGAACAATTAGTGCTCACCCCTTTGAAAGTTGCATCTCACCTCAGGACAATCTTGCTCTTAAGACTTGTCAATACATTGATATGTTATAAATAAGTGGTTTTACTGGGGTGTGATGCAAGCTATCTTGAAACTAACTAAGCATGACTAGAATACACTATCTCTCATGTCCCAGGAAGTCATTTGCATTCTGATACAAACTGATGCTAGATTCCTAAACCTAATCATGATCCTCAGCTGCAATAAGGACCACTGACCCACTGTGATATTGTGAAATTCATATTTGGACCTCTTTCTCCACATTTCCTGGCCCACACCTCCTAAAACCCTTGGAATCTCTGGAATAAGAAGAGTGTTTTTTGTGTGCTAATGAGACTCGTGGCTGGCAACTCCCATATAGCTTCTAAAATATCAAGGCATGATTAGAGGATTGAGTTTTTAGCCCTACCATCTAACCTCCCGGCAGGAAAGAGAGGCAGAAGACTAAGTTGATTACTAATGGTCAAGAATGTAATCAAGCATGCCTGCATAACAATGCTTCATAAAAACCCCAAAAGACTGGGTTTGGCTAGCTTCTGGGTAGCTGAACACGTGGGGGCTTGTGCAGGGTGGTGTCCCTGGGAAGAGCACAGAAGCTCTAAGCTCCTTCCTTCACATATTGCCCTAACATCTCTTCTCATTGGCTATTTATCTGTATCCTTTGTGATATCCTTTATATTAAATGGGTTAAAGTAAGTAAACTTTTTTCCTAAGTTCTGTGAGCCATTCTAGCAAATGAATTGAACAAGAAAAGGTCATGGGAATCCCTGATTTATAACAGGTGGGTCAAAAGTGTAAGTGTCAATCTGCTACTTCAACTAGCATCTGAAATTGGGGATAGTCTTGTAGGACTCAGACTACAACCTGTGGAATCTGACACTATCTCCAGGTAGATAGTATCACAATTGAATTGAATTGTGGAGGACACCCAGCTAGTGTCTGCTGTAGAATTCCTTGGTTGGTGTGTGGGGAAAAATTGCCATGTGTTTTGGTGACCAGAGGCGAAGTATTCTGTGTTATAGTGACTTTGTGAGAGTAGAAAACCTTTTTTTTTTCTATGTCTTATAGACCCACTAATGGACTAAGTAATGTTTCTGTTGGTGATTCTGAGCAAGGAAAACGAATAAGGCAAAGAAGGAGGTAAAAGAGACAGGTAAGACATTATCTGAAAACCTGCAATGACTCCTGGGGAGACAGGAAAGTAGAAAAAGAAAGAAGTGGCAAGTGACAAAAGAGATGCTATGTTTTAAATGTTTGCTCCCTGCAAAACTCACGTTGAAATTTCATTCTGCCCTCATGGATGGGTTTATGCGTTATGTTGGGAGGGATTTTGTTATCTTGGGAATGGGTTTGGCCCCTCTTGCTGTCTCTCATCCTTCTTCCTTCCTCCGTGAGACAATGCAGGAAGAAGACACCAACCAGACACTAGCCCCTCAGCTTAAACTTCCCAGCCTCCAAGACTGTGTGGAAATAAATGTCCATTCTTTATAAGTGACCTATTTTTGTAGTATCCAGTTACAGCAGCACAGACTGAGACAGGAGGTATATGTCAGAGTGCAAGAGAGAACCATTCAGCGCATTAAGGGGTTCCCTTCCGTGGCACTTTTTGCCTGCTTAATTCAATACAAAGAGTACAAGTACAGGCAAGACCCACTAGAAATCTTCAGCAGTGGGAAACAGAAACGAACAAGATGTATGGTTTCTGCTCTCAAATTGTATACAGTTCAGTTGGGGCTAAATTATAGTCACAAATATCAACATTATAAGTTAGATTTTACTACATTCACCATAGAGGTAGGTTTTAGAATTTCAAAGGAGAGATTCTTAGGGGTGGGAAATTTCATGGAGGAGCTGAATTTTGAGAATTTGATCTAAGCTAAATGAATGCCCTCTTTCCTGGAGCTAAGGAATTTTACCTTTCTGGGGATTCATTGCAAGAAGATGCAGTCCTTGATCTCAGAGGACGCTGTGATACAAAATAACAGATAAGTTGATAATGCAATGTCAGACTGCTTCCAGAAGTTTCTAGGTGTTAAGTTTGACCACGTGATGTAGCTACAATCATGCATTTCACTCATTTCCATGTTGTCTTCTATGTCTATTTCTGGCCCCTCCTCAACTATCCTAAGCGTTTAGAGCATCTCCTTTCCCTATAAAAGCCATCATAGTTTATGTTCATAGCTATGTGTTTTGTCTCTACAACAAATCTAAATGTTCCTTAAGAGTAAGGATTATGTCTCAGAGCCTCACGGGAAGGCACAGAGGAAGATGTCAACATCGTTAAATGAAGAAAGGGGGGAAGGAAGCGACCAGGCCACTGAGGGGTTAAGAGAACAAGGATCCAGCGTGGATCAAGCACCACACTTAGCTCTGAGACCACGTCCCAGCTCTCTCACTTGTTAGTTCTGTTGTCTTAGGCAAGTCAATTTACTTCCTAAGAAGCCCCACCTTCTTCCATAATAACATGTTTGTTGGATTTCATTCGTTCCCAAATACTGAGGACAGTCTGCAACACAATTTTCTGGGAGACTGTAAAATACAGATGAATAAGCCCACAGAGGGTGAGCTGAAATTTCTATATTTATAACAAGATCTCTGAATGAATCAAATAAAGAGTGGTATCTGCAGATCAGAGGACTAATGTTCATGCTGTGAGATTCTTCTGCCTGTTAACATCAAGAACACTAAAATGTCTCATCATAACGTAGAAATAGGGTGATGTCCTTCTGAAAGCCAGCACATAATGACAGCATGGAATATTTTACTTGTTAATTTTGTCTGTCTGTTTTCCAGACGTTTCAGAACTTCGTGGAGAACAAGTTTGGTGGTGGAGCAGTAGCAGAAGTTAGAACTTGGGATTTCTTTGTTCACCTTGGCTGTGAAGCCATCCATGTATGACCAGTGTTGAATCTCATTGCACCAGGCCAGCCAATTAATCTGTATTGGCCCCATAAACTTTGGGCTGACAAGTATCAGGCGAAAGGTTCTTGAGAATAAGACTGAAAAACCCTTCTTTTCTGCCCCCACAGAAAAATTCTCCAGCCCCAGAATGTTATTCCTTCCCAAGAAACACAAATTAACTAGCTGCCACTAATGACCTCCAGACCAACACAAACCCATTTCCCCTTGAAATTAACCTTCTATTCTGAATCTAAACAGTGTCTAATTAGCCCCAAACGCTGGTGAGCTAACTGGAAGAGAACTATGTAGGAAATTAAAACAAGAAGATAGCTTTACAGATGGGAAAAAAATAGCGAAAAGCCATCCTCCAATTATCTTACCCTTCTAACCTCCGCCCCCAGATCCTTATCCTGCATCTTCATTTGTCTTCCTTTCTGTAAACGTTGTAAAGGACTCTGCTTTTCAGACAAATATTTTTCCCATCTCATTTGACACCTAGAAGGCAGGAAAAATATTGCCCATCACGATAAATATCAGTATAATATTCCAATTTTCCAGCATTTGACAGCAATCAAGGGAAGAGTAATGTGTTCCCTCTGTGACTAAATCATTTAGAGACCAAGGTATTCTGTCTCATTCTCATTAGGAAAAAAAATATTCCAATAATCTCATTATCCCAGTGTGAATAACAGTAAAAAAGCACCAAGACTAATGACTTCTTCCGCGCTTGCCTCCACAGATACCAGCCCGGGCTGTGCTTTTATGGGCTATGCTTGGGTAATGGAGTCTCCCTTAGCAGCGATCCCGAGGCATCTGCTGCTCCAGAAGCCCTGCCTAACACATCCCGCTTTGTGTGCAGCAAGGTTTACACACACCCCTGGACTCCAAAGCCTCTTTTTATGTACTTTTTAAAAAACTAACTCCAATGGAGAAAGAATGTGTCATGGCATGTTAAACTTTATGGAAATTCTTCTGGAGAATAACATAATTTCATGGTACATTACTCTGAAATGACCTAGTACTTGAACAATTAATTTTTAAGGTGTAGCATTGACTTCCCCTTGCTGTATTTAACCCATATCTGAAATTGTCAACAATGCCAAGGGTTGGATCTACTATGTTTTCTTTTATCAGACATAATGCTTCCCTCTTTGGTTCGAAAATGAAAAGAGAAGTGAGCAGGTCTTTTAATTAGAGACACTTCATAGGCAGCACAGCCTGGCAGGTAAACAGTGCAGTCCAGGAGACACAAACTCTACTTCTTACCTTTGTCATTAATTTACTGTGTAGTCTTAGACAAACTTATTTTTCTCTCTGTGGCTAAGATGGGGTAGGGAGGGGCTTTGATTGTTATGCCCCCCCAAAAGGAATTCCACAGTGGAAAACGAATAGATGTATAATATATCCTCTGATTCCTTGGAATAAAAGCTCTGCATTTCTTTTTTTGCTGTCCTCTTTACACTTTATTTTTCTTTCTACACACTTGCATTCCTCACCTCCTGCACTGCACCTTCTCTGTCCTCAAACACACAGGTAAATGGAGAATTGGTATGCAAGGGCATCTTCTCAAGACTAGCATGTAAACACTTTAAATTCATAGGAAAAAGCCATAGAATGGTAGAGTTGGGAAAAATCTTATAAGATTCCTGTGAATCCTTTCTCTTTGAGGAAAAAAAGACTCACAGAGGAACGATTTCTCCCGAGGTCACACAGTGGTTTACTGGTAGAACCACCACTTCCCAGTCTAACACTCTGCCCTCCAGACCAAGTGAGTGACATCATTGTTTCCTGTTACAGAGTTCATGAAAGCAACACTGGACTTATATATACACACATCAGAATAAAAGGATTTTTAAGTCTTGAAAAAAGCCTTATAAATCACCAAGCCTGGTCTGCTGGGTCAGTGATCAATTGTCCAGGTTTGCCTGGGACTGAGGGGGTGTTCACATTATGGAACAGGACAGCCCTGGGCAAACAGATTAGTTGGTCACCAAGCCCACCCCCAAATGACACTTAAATTTATTCCCCAACTTTCAGCATCCTAACATGAATCTCTAGCACTAGAGCATTTATGACATTCTCATTTAGTAAATTGCATTGCTGGAACTGTCACCCATAACTATAGGTCTTTATTCTGCCATGTGAGGTCCCACCGAACAATACAGAGGGTAGGTCTGTAGACAACCGATCACAGCCATTCCAACATGGGTCCTCTCTCCCACATTAGAATCTGAAAAGACAATATAATTAAAAGCTACATGGACATGGCAAAGCGTTCTAAAATTTTTTCTCTCTCTCTCTTAGCCTTTGTTTGATAAGAGCAACCTCTTCTCTCTTCCTGCCTACCTACAGGAAACATTATTTAGTGATTGTATATATTGTTTTTTACGTATCCGAGATTTCAATGTCCCATATCCCATTCCAGAACAGGTTTGTTTGCGGATTGGCCATGGGATGATCAGATAGCACGGGGGACAGATTTCTGAGGCATTAGAACAAATAAAAGCAGGGTTTTTTCGGTAAAATCTTTCTGCAACCTAGGTAACATTTCCAGACACATATATCTAATAGGGCAACAACTCCTCTCAGACGACCATGACTTTTTTTAGTACCCTGATTGGATGAGTGACTGCTGCAACCTCGCCATTTATTTCCTGGGAAACTATCTCGACTGGCTATTAGCTCTGTTCAAGGAATTGGTAATTACCTTCATCCCATAGGACAGTGGTCATTTGGGTGATTTTTCAGGGCCTGAAGACAAAGAGCTGAGTCCACACACACATACACAAAAATACCTGAAGGAAAAATTTTGGTTGGGCCTTCTCTCCTTCCCATCTTCAACTCTTCCCTTATCTTTCGCACTCTTTCAGGGAGCAGTGCTTTCCAGCTACCCTGCAGCTTCCCCATTCTCTGATTGAATTTTCTCTCCTAAGTGTTACATGCTCCAAGTCACTACCACCACCCAAAAACATTAATTAAAAAGAAAAAAAAAATCTGTTTGTGATTCTGAGATAAGCATTCAAAAGAAAGCAATTTAATTATCTGATTAAAGAAATTTATACTAAGGTGAGAATGTCAGGTGTAACTTTCATAAGGGATTTTGTCTTAAAAAAAAAAAGAGTTAGCTAGAAAGCAAGTCTCTAATTGATGTTACAGATGTGTGGAGAAAGGGTCTTTACTAAACCTTGCCGACACTGGCTAACTCTTTTCCCTTTCATCTTGTCCTATGGAAAGCTTCTCATTTATATATTGTACCCGAATGGAAGCTGGCAGCTCATCTGACTGCTTCTATTTAAAAGAAAAAAAAGAAAAATTATAGTCACATACAGCCAGTGGCCTTGTAAAATAGCCCTCGATTTGGATCTGTTTGATATTTTCTCATAGTTTTATTCAGCTTATATATTTTTGCATAAATATCACAAAATGCATGCTGCATTCATCATAGTGAAACATACCAGGAAGCACATAATGTCTATTGTCCAATTACTGATGATATTAACATGATTAAAATGGAGTTTACCAGCTAGTTTCACTATAAAGTTATTTCGTATTTTGTAATTATTGGTTAATAGGTAATTTGTGGAGAAACGCTTTGGTGGTACAACAATATCTTGCTCTTATTCTAACTTCTACCCACAAATTTTAACATCCATTGGTGATTCTTGTCCGAGTCATTTAATATTACGGTGATTGAAAAATGGTGATTTTTCTAATGCCCATATTATTTCAACACTTGTTAGCTGGCATTTTACTCTAAGGTAGAACTGTCCCTTCTCATCTGTCCATTCATTTGTTTATATTAATATGGAGTTACGGATTTCTATTTTACTGAGTAAGTTATAACCCATTATTTATTTTTACATTCAAATTGTTCCAAATTTGGCCAGTAGAAGTTCAAAGGAGCAGATTCTTATATCCTTCTGTCATATCCCCACCACTCTGAGCACTTTCTTACTTTCCAACACATTAAAATGCTGTAGATATATCCTGTATTTTCCATGACTCAGTTCAAGAATCATGATTTCCAGGTGGAATTGAGAGGGTCACTTCAGACCTGAAATTGGAGACTGGCCTGGGCAACACAGAAGACCCTATCTCTAAAAAAATTTAAAAAATTAGCAAGTATCATGGCATGCATCTGTAGTCCCAGACAGTAGAGACACTGAAGCAGGAAGGTCATTTAATCCCAGAAGACATAATCTGATTATGCTACTGTATTCCAGCCTGGGCAATAGAGGGAGACACGAAGTCTAAAAAAAAAAAAGAAACAAACAAAAACAAATAAGCAAGCAAAAACACACAGTGATTTTCTTTAGGAAGTCCTGGTTTCTTTTAACAGACAATGGTATTTAGAAAGCAAGAGCTAAGTGTATTTACTGCTCCTGAGTGTCATTGATTCTAGGTCGGGTCAATGGGCATAGCTCATAAATACTTGTACACACGCCTACATCTACATTTATTTCTATTTATCTCTATTCTCTCTCTTTCTCTCTCTCTCTCTATACACACACACACATACACACACACACACACACACACACACACATATATTTTTAGATACATAGGTAGGTAAAAATAGACAGATAGATGTAAAACCATGAGTTCACATTAATACCTAAATGCCAGTCCAACACCATAGAGTTTATTGTGGCCTCCCCTCTTTCCATATTTGTTTTTGTTTTGAGACATCTTGTTCTGTTGCCCAGGGTAAAGTGCAGTAGTGTGATCATGGCTCATGCAGTCTTGACCTCCTGGACTCAAGCAACCCTCCCACCTCAGATTCCTGGCTAGCTTGGACTGCAGGGACACACCACTACATCCAACTAATTTTTTAATTTTTTTTTTTTTTTTTTTTTTTTAGAGATGGTGGGATCTCATTGTGTGGCCCAGGCTGGTCTAGAACTCCTGGGCTCAAGCAGTCCTCCCACCTCTGTCTTCCAAAGTGCTAGAATTATGGGCATGAGCCACCATGCCCAGCCATATTTGTAACTTTCTTCTTTAATAGTAAAAATCTGGATGCCACTATACTCAAAATATTTATGTGCCCAATCTCTTTTGGCTTAACCAGTCTCAGATCCTCTCTTGGCCACAGCCACACTGCTCAGGTCATCCAGACTTGCCTCCTTGGCCCCACCCTGCTAGATTCTACCACTCCAACTGAATTCTTGGCCGGAATCCCACAAGACACACCAGAGAGCCAGTTGGTTCTTCACACTCACCCTACATTGTTACAAATTTTTGTGTTAATAGTCATTAG
>PVKV010007548.1:52169-84767 GCA_004027835.1 Alouatta palliata
CTCCTGCCTCAGCCTCCCGAGTAGCTGGGACTACAGGCACGTGCCACCATGCCCAGCTAATTTTTGTATTTTTAGTAGAGACGGGGTTTCACCATGTTGACCAGGATGGTCTCGATCTCTTGACCTCGTGATCCACCCGCCTCGGCCTCCCAAAGTGCTGGGATTACAGGCATGAGCCACCGCGCCCGGCCAATAGTCATTAGTTTTTTACAACAATTTAAAGAGAAAGATCTACATTTACCCACAATTTTACCCTTTGCAGAGCTCTTCTTTCCTCCTTGAAAAACCAGCTTCCATCTGATACCAGATAAATATCCTATGTTATTTTTATAGTCCAGGTCTGCTGAAGAGGAATTATCTCTGCTCTTATCTGACTGAAAATTTTACTAAATACAGAATTCTAGGTTGAGAGGCATTTTCTTCCTTTCAGCACTTTGAAAATACTATTTCATTGTCTTCTACCTTCATTATTTCTAGTAAGGGCAGTTGGCATAATCAGCCAACATTCTTATGTTGTTCTGTTAATATTTGGTATAAATCAGTTTGATTATGATCTATTTGTATTATTTCTTTGCATTTTCTCTTTGGAGTTTGCTAAACTTTTAGGATCTATGAATAGATATTTTTTCATCAATTTTGAGGAATTCTAGAGTATTATCTATTTAAATATTTCTTCTGCACTACTTTCTTATCCTTTTCTCCTTCTGAGACTCTAATTATATGTATTCTTAACCTTTTGATATTGTCCCACAGGTCTCAGACATTCTGTTTGGTTTTGTTTCCATTACTTTTTCTCTTTGATTTTCACTTTGAACAATTTTTTGTATTTCTACTGATAATTTCTTTTCATGTTTCCAAACTGCTGTTCAAGTCATTGAATGAATTCTTCTGATGTTGTATTTCTTATTTCTAATATTTCCAGGTGGTTCTTTTTATACTTTTTATTTTCTGTTGACACATAACTACATTAAATATTCCCAGGTGGTTCTTTTTATATTTTTTATTTTTCTGTTGAAATATTTAATGTAGTTATAATGGATTATTTAAAGTCCTTTTCTGCTAATTCCAATATGTGAAGCATTTGTGGGTCTCCAACTGACTTTTTAAAAAAATTATAACTTACATTTTTACCTTCTTCTTATGTTTTCTAATTTTTATTAGATACAAGATATCATATGTAAAAGGACAATAAAAATTGAAATAAATGATATTTCTTCCCAGAAAAAAAAGTATACCTCTTCCTATCCCAGGCTGATAAGACTTTGGGGGCAAAGTGAATCTAATCCGCACTTGAGCAAGATAAGGGATTTTTAGCAACTGGTTTACATTTAATGGTTTCAATTATTTTGGGGGACATTAGAAATTTCTAGTTCTATATGTTAACTGGTATTTGGATCTTCATTCAAAGTTATAACTCTATAGAAACATAAGCCCTTATTTCCCTCATCACACCCCAAATAGGGCATGACTGAAAGTAGGGATAAGGCCTTTCCCTTCACCAGTGCTCAGAATCTGTGTACTTGTGATACTCTGTAGATGTCTTTAGGTATTATTTTTCCGAATTATGGGCTGTCTCTCTCATTCCCAGTCTTGTTGACAACTTTTTCAGTCACTAAAGTTTTCTTGGCCAGGCACAGTGGCTAATGCCTGTAATCCCAGCACTTTGGGGGGCCGGGGCGGGGGGATTGCCTGAGCTCAGGAGTTTGAAACCAGTCTGGGTTTTTTAAAGACAGTGAAACCCCATCTTTAAAACAAAAGAGTTTTCTTTGCTCTCAAGCTCCAATGTTGGCTCACTGTATCTTAGAAGAACCATCTCTTCTGCAGGCGTGTTCCCAGGCTTCACTGGGCCCCCATACTGTACTTGGCATTTCTTTCACCTCTTCTGCTCTGTGCCCAGCTGGGTCCTGCTTTGCGCTTAGAAAAGATGCTTTATACCAAGAGGGAAACCTCTCTCAGTTCTTCTGCTCCTGCCACAGCTTTTTAGGACAGTGCCCAGGTGCACCCAGTGCAGGTCCATGGGAAGACTTAGTGGGTGTGGACAGACTCTCCTATGACTGACTAGGGCTTCCAAATTCTGGCCTGTCATGCCAGTCCACATGCAGTCTTGAAAAGTTTATTGAGAAACAGACTGGCTTCTCATTACCCCTTTCATGGTGAGTTCACTCCTTTTTCCACCATGCCGCACAATCAAAGCAGCTATGAGATTCTTGTCTCTTAGAAAGGGCTCATCTCTTTCCAGGTTTACTTCCTCTAGAATACACTGAAACCTCAGATCTCTGATAATGGGTTTTAAGAAAAGAATATTATGATTTTACAGTTTATCCAGCTTGTGTTCATTGTCAGGATGAAAACATCTGTCTTCTTTACTAGCACTGTGTTTGATACTTTTCATTTTCTTGGTTTTTACAACTCCAATCTCATTGACATCTCTGGCTTTTTCAGCTCTCTTTGTCTGAATCCTCTTCATATAAAGCCTTGATACAGCACAACTTGTGAGATGCAATTTCTTTTTGGTATTTCATTATCCATTTATACTTTTTTATTGGGAGATACGTTTTTCATGTTCCTGGATAAAAATTTGGGCAGTCATCCTTAGGAAAAAATAAAGCCAAAGAATGGTTTCAGTCATGAAGTCTCAGTTTGGACATCAGAAAGTTCTAGTTCAATATGTTAATTGGCATTTAAATCTTCATTCAAAGTTATAACTCTTCAAAAACATAAGCCCTTATTCCCCTCCTCACATCCCAAATAGGGCATGATTGAAAGCCGATTAACTACCTTCAGGAAAGGAGGTTTGATTCCTTTTGCTCTTTTTCTTACCTCCTCCTAATCACTGTTTTTAAGCCTGCCATGGGAGGAGAGGAAAAGAATGCCAAAGTTCTGCCTTGGCTGGTTCTGTCTTAAGGTGGTTCTGTTAGCGCAGGGCCTGGCAGAAATTAAAAGCTGACTCTTCCTCTCATAAGCAAAATAGAAGATTTTTTTGGAGGATCTCTACTGAAGCCTCCAAATAGAACTCTGACATAAATTTTCGTGGTCAAGATGACTTTTTAAATGACATTGTACTAATATTCTTACCTTTCTCCAGAATCATGCACCTTAAATACACCATCAGAAGGAAGTGCAGTTATCTCCCACTGTGCTGCTACCACAGGCTAGACCAGGTGGTCTCTCTCTCACTTTATGATTCCTAGGCATATATTAGATATCAATCGATAGTTCGTCCACTCTTAATAAAGGGTTTACATATCAAGCTCTCCAAGTGATGTCCTTTGAAGTCCCTTCCCAAGACTTGATGAAAAATACTAAGAATCACAGAACCAATTTTTCCCAAAGAAGTCCTCATTAGAAATTCTATTGACCTCTTTAGATCTTTTTCTATTTTCCTTGTTGGTAAGAGAGCTAGCAACCTCAAACATCTAGTTTTACATTTCTACCTGGTGATCTGATATCTCATTTGTAATTTTTTAATATCTATTTTATTTTGATGTCTCAGTCAAAACATCTAATTTGACATCCTATTTCATCTTCCTTTCCCTATCTACTGAATATTTGAATTTCTTGAGCCAATCGTTGCCTCCCTATACACACTCGCTTTATCTGAGCAGTCCTTATGTCCAGCTCCATCTCCTCACCCAAGTCTCTGACTTTAAATTCCGACTGTTCATTGAAGAGTAACACTCTGGGGGCAGCGTGGAAACTTTGAACTGAGCAAGTTTCAAACAAGCTGACTATCTTCTTCATTCTCTGTTTCTAACTTGCACATCATGTGCCTTTCATTCTGTTCTTCTATCTTCTTGGAATGCCCTTGCCATCTTCCTCCTATTTTACTTCTTGCTATGCCTAAAGAAACCTACTAATTTCTAGCTAAGATGTCAACTGCTAATTTCCTACACCCAGAGGATCGATTGCTTCTCTTCTAGATTTCTCAGATTTTTCTTTTCTCCATTAAGGATTTCCTCCATTAAGAATATATATAGGTACTGCCTTCTATATATTCATACCTGCACCTGTCTCTGTCTTCTTTATAACTTGGCAGGTCCTCAAAGGGAAGTACCATGTCACGCTCATCTCTTTATTCCCTAGTGCTCAAGAAAGTCCTGGTATACAGTAGGTTCTCACTCAATATATGCTTTATTTTAATTTTTGTTTATATGTATTATTTGATTCTTATATCTATCAAGACAAAATTGTTACTATCTATCCCCAAATTCCAAATAAGAAAATGGCAGTTCAGTTATGTTAAGCCACCAGAAAGAAACAAGGTCTCACAGGTGGAAAAGCAGCAGAGTCAGTACTTTAAAATTATACATTTTACTCATAGCCCAGTCCTCCTCCTAGTATTCCTCTTTTCTAGGGTGTTGGCTTTCATTCTAGCCTTATGCTGCCTGGCATTTTAAGCAACCCTAAAGATTTTTCATTCTCAAGCTTCTATTGCACATTTTTAAAGATAAAAGATGTATGAAGATTCTTCCTCTATTCTGCCTCCTCCCAATTTCTTCCAAAGAGCATTCTTAACATACAACAATTAATTCATTTTACTAATTGATTTATCAGAGGCTCTCTGCTTTGTTTCCTCAAGATATCCGTATAAGCTGTTTACAACACTAGTACTATACCACCTTTACGCTTCTCTGCCTATTTTATTTACACAAGCAAGTCATCCACAACTTGGCCTGCTGTTTAAAGGGCATTACAGAGCTATGGATTTCCTCCAAAGCCAGGTGTTGTGGTAACAGACGCCTCTGGCTGTTTTTTCCCAGGCCTGGCTTCCAACTCATAGGTGGGTATTATAAAGAAGGACTGAGCTTTGTCTCATTAAAATATTTTTATCCTGGCTTGGGTTTTCCTCCACTTCACCAACTAATATAGTTGGCACAGGCCTTAGCAGAAGCTGAGATAGGGCTTGCATGCAGGTAATTTATTTTGGGAAGTGATTCCAGGAAACAGAAGTCAGGTAGCAGGATACAATTGGGACAAGTAAAAAGCCCGTACAAAGGTGTGTTACGGAGCTGGTCACTCCCGTGGACAATTGGGCATCAATTTCATTGCGACCCTCTAAGGAATTAACATAGAATGCACTTCAGAAACATCCCCCTCAGGGAATAGAAACATCCCCTCAGAGAAGCATTATCTCAAGTTCCCGTTTCTCATTCACCCAAGATCATTCCATGGGTTCTAACTCCCTTTCACTTCTAAGTTGTACACGTAAATGCCAGTTAATTTCCGAGCATCTACACCACGGTGCTGGATGATCCTGAGGCAGAAGGCAAGGAAGGAGATGTCAGGTTTCACCTATGTGAAGCTGGCTTCTCTAGTAGTGACTGGGTTAAAAAGTGGGCTGAGCAAATGGGAGACAACGCATGTGAAGAATCCAGTGTACCACATGTGTCTAAGCCCAGCGTCTTAGTTGCCAATGACAGGACCACATCAGAGCTCCCTTAGGAGGAACTGGAATGCAGGGAGGAGAAGCAGCATGGACATGGGGTGTGCAGGAGCTTCTTAAAAACCAGCATCATCAAAATCAGTGCTGTGGACAGGCAGTCAGATGACTAGGACTGCCAGCAAAGCAAACAGATGGCCAGAAAGCTGTGCCTTAGAACCGGCAGGTCATTCACTCCAATATTCCCCAAGTCTTGCTTTGTCTTCTATGGTTGGCCTCTCTGGGGCTGGATAGAGATCTACACAATATTCAGGCAAGTTGAGTGCTCCAGAGATCAACTCCACTCCAGACCCCATTGGCTTTCCTCAGCAAAAGCAGCTTAAGGACACTGAAGAAGGCAGCATCATCTTCCACCACCGCTGCCTCCACTTGGAACTCTCTAGTTTTAAAGCCTCATCTCTCACCCACTCAGAAGACCAACATCCTCTTTCTCCTTTCAGTTGCCCATATTCATCACTGTCCTCCCAGGATGTGGTCTTCCCCCACATCTTGTCCCTCATCTCATTTTAAAACCTCCCTTTTGTGTTATCTGAGCCTATGGTAGTCAGATAATAGCCCTCCCAAAGATATCCATGCCTTAAATCCTGGAACCTGTAAATCTGTTACGTGACATGGAAAAAGTGACCTTAAGATAGAGAAATGACCCTGGATTATCCAGGCAGGCCCAGTGCAATCATGCGAGCCCTTAAAAGCTTGGAAACAATTTCATCTGAAATCAATGAGATAGATGTGACAAAAGAGAATCAGGAGGAATGAGGCAGAAGTAAAGACAGAGACATATGAACAGAGAGAAGGACTTGACCTGGTTTTGATGAATGTGGTTGGCCTCTAAGCTGAGAATGTCTCCTCAGCCAATAACCTGAATAAGCAGATCCTTTCCCACAGCCTCCAGTGAAGAACACAGGCATCTGATTTTAGCCCTGTGAGAAACATTTCAAATATCTGAGCTAAAGAAACTGTAAGATAATTAATTTGTGAGTCCAGGCAAAGTGCCTCATGCTTGTAATCCCAGCAGTTTGGGAGGCTGAGGAAGGAGGATTGTCTGAGGCCAGGAGTTCAAGACTGGCCTGGGCAACACATCAAGACCCCATCTCTATCAGAAAAAAAAAAAAAAAAAGCCAGGTATAATGGTGTGTTACCTATAGTCCTAGCTACTTGGGAGACTGAAGTAGGGAAGATCACCGGAGCCCAGGAGTTCAAGGCTGCAGTGAGCCATGATCATATCACTGCATTCCAGCCCACGCAACAAAGTGAGACTCTGTCTCTAAAAAATAAATAAATAATAAATAAGTACATTTGTGTTACTTTAAGCAACTAAGTTTGTGGCAATTCGTTAAAGCATTAATAGAAAACTAATAGAGTCCGAAGTGATTCAAAAACAACTCTTTGTCCATAAGCTGGTAGATTTTAAGGTGCTTTAGACTGGCTATCTTATCCTTATCAAGAGAAGCTAATTTTTCAAACTTAGGAGCAGTATGGAAAAAATGGAAGATGCTAAGACATGGGTACCCCTCCCAAAGAAGGCCCACTTTCCACTGTCAAACTTAAAGCTATGGGTTTGGCATTATCAACAGAAATGTAAAGAGCAAACATCACTGAGGAATTCCAAGTCCAAAGGGTGTTAACCTCACCTCGACTGGCCATTTACCCCCTCTTCTGTCGCTTGGAATCCTGAAAAATATGCCGTAGGGTAGCTGCAGACAAATGCACACCCTTCTTAGGCTCCCCCACCATTCTTTTTTCCAACCGTCTGGACTGAGTAGATTTGTATTTCTCCTTTCCCTATCTCCTTATGTCTTCTCGCTCCACTTCTTTTCTTCTGGTCCTTCTACAGCTCACTTAAACCTTGCAGGGAACTTCTTCAGTTAACATGTTCTGCCCCATCTTCCATTCTAACAGAGGAGAGGTAAAAAGAACCCAGAGAAAGATGACAACAATCTTTACTTTTTCCATCGAAGCATTCCCTATCCAGTGAAAGAGGTAAAGGGGAGAGTGAGTCTATGTTGTCTCCTTTGGGTCATTTTGCTCATGACACTTATCGACGTCCCTCTCTGAGATGAGAGAGAAATAAAAAGAGAAGGATAAATGGATGTGCTCAATACAAAGCAAGAACAATGCCAATTAAGCTCATTCAGCTCTTAATGGATACACCACCCTCCATAAATAACTGGAGTATCTCAAAATATCTCCCACCAAATATCTATTAAAAAAGGAAAATAGCACCTTTACACTGGAGAAACCTGAAAGATACCACCTTATCCAAGTGATAAATGTCAGCCCCACCAGCTGTAGAGCATATCAGCATCATGTAATGCCCAATATGATCTTCTAAAAGGGCATGTCATGTCTGGTATTCTCCCTAATAATGAATCATCTCAATCTAATCATGAGAAAATATTAGAGAAGCAAAAAGTAAGGACGTACTATCAAAATGGCTTAACCATAGTTTTCCAAAAGTAGCATGGGCATGAAAGACAAAATCAAACTAAGGAACTATCAGAAATTGGAGGAGACTAAGGACACATAACAACTAAATGCAACGTGGGGTACTGGATTGAATTCTGCAATAGAAAATGTTAAACACACGTGCTTTGAATGAAGAGACTCCCCAAACAGGCTTTGTATGAGCAACATGGCTGTTTAGTCACCTGGGTGCAGGTGGGCTAAGGCCGAAAAGGGCATTAGTGAAGGGCTCCGGGATAGGAGTTGGTTTTATAGGTTGGGGCAAATCTTTTGGGAAGGGGCAGGGGTGTTATGAGTAAGATCAGTTACAGTGGTGGGGGTAGGGGCAAGGAGTATACATTACCATAAGTTCAGTCACAATGGCGGGTGGGCTAAGAGTAGTTAAGATGGTAGGGTGGGGTAAGGAGTATTACATTACCATAAGAACTGTTAAGATGGCAGGGTGGGTTTAGAAGCTTAATGTCATGGGGAAGCTCTGCTGGGCGATCAAGGATAATGGCGAATGCAGGCAGGGAGTGTTGGGGGGTGGGGGTGGGGGTGGCAGTGAAGGGGTGGGGGGTGATCAGCCCAGGCAGGCAGGACTTTAGACTTTCTGGGTCCGGGCTTGCACATGGAGGCCTGACAGGAAAAAGGAAATCTGTGGAAAAACTGGTAAAATCTGAAGAAAGTGTATAGCTTGTTAACAGTCTTGTACCAGGGTTAATACCTTAGTTTCAATCATATACCATTGCTATATGAAACGTAAACATTAGGGGACTCTGAGTTACAAGAACTCTGCACTGTTTTTGTGACTCCCTGTAAGTCCAAATTAACTCTTCCACAAGTTATCTATATGATTTTGAAAATTTTAATTAACCTTTTTGAGTCTCAGTTTCTTCATCTGTGAAAAGAGTATTTTTGGATTAAATGACTTTCTAAGATTCAAACTGGTTTAAAGAGAGAAGGTACATTTTTGAAAGGGGGGAGAAAAGGGACAAGAAAATGATAATAATTAAAATGTGCAAAATCTGTTAGATTATTTGCAGTGGACTAAATTGGGTCTTCCCCTCCTGTTTCCCATATAAATTCACATGTTGAAACCCTAACCTTCAGTGTGGTGGTATTTGGAGTTGGGGCTTTTTGGAGATGACTAGGTTTAGGTGAGGTCATGAGGGTGCTTGCCCTTCCTCTCTGTCTCTGAACACACAGGCACCAAGGAAAGGCCCTATGAGCACATATGACCACTAGAAAGTGGCCATTTGCAAGCCAGGAAGAGAGCCCTCACCAGAAATCAACTGTGCTGGCAGCTTGAGTTTGGACTCGCAGCCTCCAGAACTGTAAGAGAATAAATTTCTGTTGTTTAAACCACCAGTCTATCATATTTTATCATGGCAGCCCAAGCTGACTAAGACATAGTTTTTTTCACATATAATACTAATGTTAAAAATAACCAAAATAATTATACACAAGAGAAAAATAAGGGTTCAGCAAGATAATGAGTAAAACAGCACACACAATAAGTACTCAATAAATGTCATTGTTTATGGCTTGACAAGGGGATTTGGCTTAGAAAATAGAACAGCTATATTTTGATCTAGGTACTCTAGAGTCCTCATGTTGTGCAGAGAGAAAAAATAGTAAATAAATAAATAGTCTGAACTATAAAGAATTATCACACAAGAGACAATGTCAATGTGAGAAAGAGGAAGAAAACTAGAAGGTCAGTGATGACCCCCAAATTAAAAAATCCCCAGTGCAGTAAAACCTGATGGAAAAGAGGATGAAACAGGTATATAAATGAACAACTGGAAATCCCATGCCTACAAGACCATACACCTAAGCAGGACTAGCCATCCCTCCCCTATCCTCTAGCCAGGACCAGAACCGGTCAAATGGATAAGATTAAGTATCAATAGAGAATAAGCTGGCTTAGACTCTGCTCTAAAGAATTTCAAGTTAAAGTGATTTTGAAAACAGATGTGTAGGACTGGTATAAAAGCTATGCAGACAGACCTTTGAACGAAAGTCCAGAAAAGTATTCAAGTCACAATTTGAAAACATATCAAAGATCGGAGATGTCTGCTTCTGACTAGGTCATTTAGACTAATTTTTTGGCAAAAACAAAATAATAATAAAATTCTAGGCTGGGCAGAGTGGCTCACACCTGTAATTCTCCCATTTTGGGAGGATGAGGTGGGTGGATCACTTGAGATCAGGAGTTCTAGACCAGCCTGGCCAACATGGTGAAACCCCGTCTCTATCCGAAGTATAAACATTAGCCAGGTGTGGTGGTGGGCACCCGTAATCCCAGCTACTCAGGAGGCTGAGGTAGAAGAATCACTTGAACCTGGGAGGCAGGGGTTGCAGTGAGCTGAGATCGAGCCACTGCTCTAGCCTGGGTGACAGAGCAAGACTGTCCCCCAAAAAAGAAAGAAAATTCTAGCTAAAATATTTGTTAAATACTAACTAGCAAAGACACAAAAGGATACAAAGTGATTACTATGTTTAAAACAGGAAGAATTGAGAATTTGAGGATTAAGCTGTCGCTCCGTACTGCTGTTACTCCAAGTGCATTTGACAATCAAGAAGATATGGCTGGCTGGGTATGGTGGCTCACACCTGTAATCCCAACACTTTGGGAGGTCAAGGAGGGCAGCTGGCTTAAGGTCAGAAGTTCGAGACCAGCCTGGTCAACATAGCGAAATCCCGTCTCCACTAAAAATACAAAAATTAGCTGTGCATAGTGGTGAGCGCCTGTAATCCCATCTACTCAGGAGACTGAGGCAGGAGAATTGCTTAAACCCAGGAGGCAGAGGTTGCAGTGAGCCAAGATTAAAATGTTGGTGGATTCTTTATGTAAAAAGGGGCGAACCAGAAACTGAAATCATAACCAAGGTAGACAGTCATATAAAGCAACCTCCTGTGCGCACGTGCACACACACACACACACACACACACACACACACACACACACACACAAAGATGCTAAGCCAGGATGTCAAAGAATCATCCCCACTCAGGGCACTTAGGACAGTGACTTCTTGGAAATAAATTTACCACAGTCTGATATGAAAAATGGGAGAGAGGAAAAGAATGGTACTGAGAGAGAGATAAATCAAAAGATAAAAAGACAAATGGAAGAGAGGATAGAATAGTGGTGAGGGAGACAGAAAAAGTAGCTGTAAACTAAGTTCTGATAGTCCAGTGGAAATTGCTCAAATTTTCATAACTGGGGTGGTCCAAAAATGTCAAGTCTGATTGTACTGTCTGCAGGTACCTGAAAAAGTAAACTCAAGTGAACTCTGGAGGAAGGAATCTTTATCCTAGTGTAAACCAAAAATAAAATCCTAGGTCCCCCAACCAACTAAATGGACACCTCCTCTAAACCAGTGGAATCCCCAAGTTAACCTGGAAAACTAGTTCAGGCTATGACAGGAAGGTGGGGGTCGGACATGCCTCAATATAGTGGTGTATGCCTACAGTCGCAGCTACTTGGGACTAGCTGGGAGGGTCACTTGAGCCTGGGAGGCAGAGGTTGCAGTAAGCCATGTCACACCACTGTATTCCAGCCTGGTGACAGAGCAAGACCCTCTCTCAAAAAGAAAGAGGAAAAGAAACGAGAACCAATAGAAACGATGAGATGGGAGTGTTCCCTGGACCTTGACCCCTTTCCTGGGCAAGAACTGGAATGGCTCATTTCACTCAGCCTGTCATTGGCCACTCCTTGAGAGAGGAAGCGTGCAAGCAAGCGAGTGCCGGAACTGGAGGGAATGAATGCTGGAACCGGGTCGCTCCTCTCTGGTGGGACCAGGCTCTGTGCGGGCCCCGCAGCAGCATGTGAGCCCCTGCCCTCTCGGCACCTGGGTTCTTGTCCAGCATCTAGGAAGAATCAGGTCCCATGAATGGGTCGAAGGGTAGTGCATATGGAGGATTTTATTGGGTAATAAAAGTGGTTTTCAGCGGGATGGGGAATTGGAAAAGAGATGGTGCAAGAAGAAGGTAATCTTTCCCTGAAGCCTCACCGTCTGAAGTTAGCTGCGTCTATCCGTGGTCTCCGACACTCGGTCGCTGTTTCTCTGCTTGCTGCTCAGCCACTCGTGTTGCTCTGCCAGCTGAAGTTTTTTTTTTTTTTTTTTTTTTTTTTTTTTTTTTTTTATGGGCACAGGATAAGAGCGGGGCAGGCCAAAAAGGTAACATTTGGGCTGAAAAATGGGGTCAGCTGTTTCCACTTAGGGCTGTGGTTCCAGGCTTAAGGGTGGGGTTTAGTCAGAAGCCCAGCCGTTCTGTATCAATAAACAATAAGGAAGAGAAATTGCTACCCAAAGACTTCGGATGCTGAAACAATTAGAAATTAAAACTTAAAACTACTCTACTTGCTATTTGAAGAAAACAAAATATGTGCTTTTTAAAATGACAGCATTTGAGTGAAATGGTTTCAAATCTGGCATATAAGATACCTGGAAGTTATCTGTGTCCTCACAAGATAAAAGGTGAACAAACTAAAAATCAACAACTTTTCTTAGATCCATCTGAGAACGGGGACCACAGGGCAAACTGATGCCTCCAGAACTGGAGACACAGAAAGGCAGATCACAATGTACTAGAGCAAAAGCCGGAGAATAAACAGCTCCCCGGGAACCAGGACTGGAATAAGAAAACTTAAAACTATAACTAATGAATTGCTGCAGGCTCAAGATGTACATGTTTGAGAATTTAAAACTCTGAGTTTTAAGGGCTCATTTTTAGGAGTATGCACCTACAATTTTCTCTGATGTCCAGGTTCTGACAGTGGACGTCTGAGAAAAATCACCTGTGTTTCTCCAGGATGGCCCTTTTGAAAAATGCCAGCATTCTGCTCTTTTTAACAAGGCTCACCTTCAAGAGACATTATTTTACCAGAGCCTACCTAACCTATTGTATTTTTATCAGAGTCTAACTGACTTGAAGAAGGGAAATACCCAATGCCGGCCCCCTCTGGCCCTCCTGTCTCACCTAAGAGAGTAAACAAGCAAGGCAAAACAAAACTGAGAAGCGCTTGATGAGGGCACAGCCCAGGGACACAGGCTCACTAAGAGACTGAAACTTGATCACAGGGCTATAGAACTCTTGCTTCCACTCCCCACACCTTTTACCACCCCTTCAGTGGGGCTCCAGCATAATAACGGGAAAATACAACTGAAAGAACTGCATGTCTCAGACCTTATTTAAGAAGTCTCTGTAGAGAAACCAAAAAATCAGAGGCGAGACAAAAAAACAAGGATACCAAAGTAAATTTTAGACTCTGACATCGACAGTTACAACAAATAATAAACACAGTCTAAGCGCTTAGCAGGATAAACATAAAACTTTACACTAAAGGCCTACTTACCTCAGTTTCTTTTTACCTAGTGATACTGGTGGGCTGGGAGGGGTCCCCGAATGCAGGTGGGACCTTGGCCTGGCCAGTGTCCATGCTCTTGACATTGCCGTGAGAAGAAATTTAAGAATGAGTTGGAAAAGAGTGAAAGTACAGAGATTTATTGCAAAGCGAAAAGTACACATTCAAGAAAGGAGAACGCCAGCATACATAAGAAAGAGTCATGCCCAGTGGGGTTTCGGGGTTTTACGTTTATAAACTTCTTTAACCAAGGTGTGAAACATTCACGAAGATTCCTGGAAAGAGGGGAAGATTTCTTGGAACTGTGGTGCTACCCATTTTAACATCCAAATATGGATGCTCCTAGAACTGTCATGGCACTGATGGGTATGCGATTTAGTATGTAAATGCGCATATAATGAGGTCCTAGGTGAAACCTGGGTCAAATCCAGCCCCATGTTGGGTCCAGTCAGTCTTAGCCAGCTTGGTCCACATCCTCATTTTCAGTCATATCAGCCCCTGGCTCATGCAGCTATTTAAAGTTTCCTTTTGCTAGTCATGTGAAACTGCTGCTTGGAATTTTCTATTCTCCTGTGACCATGTTGCCTTATTCCTGTCTCACTACCACCTCATATTTGGCTTTTGATAAAATATTACAAGTCACACTAAAAGACAAAACACACACACACACGCACATGCACACACACATACACACATGAAAACCCAAACATTGAAGAAACAGAGCAAATTTCGGAACCAGACTAGATATGGCAGAGTTGTTGAAATTATTAGAAGAGAGATTTAAAATAAATATTAAAATGCTAAGGACTATAATGAAAAAGGGAACAACTTGCAAGAATAGATAAGTAATGTAAGCAGAGAGATGAGAACTCTAAGACAGAATCAAAGAAAATGCTAGAAATAAAAAATATTGTAGCAGAAACAAGAATACCTTCAAAAAGCTCATCAATGGGAAAGAGTGGAGGAAAGAATCAGTTAGCTTGAAGAAATTTCAATAAAAACATCCAAAACTGAAATGTTAAAAAAAAAAAAGGAATGAAAAAAATCACAAAGCATCAAAGAACTGTGGAACAATTACAAAAAGTATAAATACATATACTATGTGAGTTCCATAAGAAAAACAAATGGAAGAAATATTTGAGGTAATAATGAATAAGAATTTCCCAAAATTGATAATAGATAACAAACCACTGATCCAGGAAGTTTAGAGCACACCAAACATGATATACACAGGTGTATCATATTCATTATACCTAGGCATATCATATGCAAACTGTAGAAAGTCAAGGGCAGAGAAAATCTTGAAAGAAGCCAAGAAGCCATAGGGGAAGGATGAGGGAAAAAACAATCTTATCTATAGAAGAGCCTTGTTGGAAACCATGCAAGCAAAAAGAGAATGTAGAGAAAGATTTAGAATATTTAAAGCATTGCAAGAAAAAAATCAACACCAACACAGAATCCTGAATAGAGCAAATTTATTCTTCAATATGAAGGAGAAATAAATAATATAATATTTTCTTTTTCTTTTTCTTTTTTTTCCCTTGAGACAGAGTCTCACTCTGTTAGCCAGGCTAGAGTGCAGTGGCCTGATCTTGTCTCACTGCAACCTCCCCCTCCCAGTTCAAGCAATTCTCCTGCCTCAGCCTCTGGAGTAGCTGGGATTATAGGCACATTCCACTACACCCAGCTAATTTTACATTTTTGGTGGAGACAGGGTTTCATCATGTTGGCTGGGCTGGTCTCAAACTCCTGACCTCAGGTAATCCGCCCGCCTCAGTCACCCAAAGTACTGGGATTACAGGCGTGTGGCACTACACCCAGCCGAAATACATATTTTCTAATACAAACAGAAATTAAGGGAATTTGTCACCAGCAGACCTACCTGCAAGAAATGTTACAATAAATTCTACAGACAGAAGGAAAATGATGAAATGATATAGGTCAAACATTTGGATTTGCATAACGAATGTTAGAGAAGAAATAAAGGTAAAATGAAATTTTTTATTCTACTGATAAACTTTGATCATTGCATTTTTTTCTCCTACGAGTTTAGATGTTAAAAACATAGTTTAATTGACAGATAATAGTTTGTTCAAAATAAAAATAGGAACAATATTTTCAGTGATTATAGTTTATGGACAGATTAGTGAAATGAATGACAGTGGCGTTAGAAAGGATCAGAGAGAAGAATTGGGAGTACTTTATTACATAGTACTTGCACTACTTGTGAAGTAATATAACAATATTTGAAAGAGGACTTGGAATAATTGTTAAGTATATACTGCGAACTCAAGGGCAGTCACTTAAAGAAAGTTTTTAAAAGATATAATATTTAGAATCATCTAGAATTGAGGAAAGACACCAATCCCTATAATTAAAATGCCCTACAAATTCTTTGCAAGATACATTTTTAAAAATCTACATTGCACATATCATCGTGAAACTGCAGGAAACCACAGGAAAAGAGAAAACATTAAAAGCAGTCAGACCGATTTCTGAGAAATACAAAGGAGAGAGAAACATATTAAATGTACATAATAAACTATATAAACAAACAAACCAGCAAGATCCAAAATGTTCACAATTTTGTAAGACAACTCATTTCTTCAAAAAATAAATTGCAAGAAAAAAAGCAGAGGAATCTGTGGTAAGGCTATAGATGAAACATGACAGACATGAGTTAGTAATTATCAAAGCTGAATAATCGGCACATGGTACATGGTTGATTTCATGGCCTTCAAACATATAAAGAAAAAATTTACAATAACAAGAACTCAATAAAATTAGAAAAAATAGTAAATAAATAGAATATTTGAACAACAAAATTAAGGTTATAGATACATGTAGAAGACTTTAGCTAAATGTTCTATATATTCAATAGCTACAGAATATATAGAACATTTAAAAAATAATTGTTTACTGGAACATAAAAAGTATTCATTAGTTTTAAAGAAATAAACTTTATACAATACATTCTCTGGCAATATAAATAAGCTAAAAATCAATAACAACAAGAAAACTTGAAAAAGCTCTTTGGAAATTAAGAAATATACTTGGTAGCAAGTCAAAGAATAAAACATAATAGAGATTTTTAAATACTTTTAACTGAACAATAACAAACTGATACTATAACCTTGGATGAAACTAATGGAATATATATATATATGCATATTTATAGCCATAATTGTTTATATTAGAAGAGAAGAAAGATTGAAAATCAAGGAGCTAAGCATTCACAGAAGTAACACCAAAATAAACCCAAATAACATAGAGGAAGTAATTAATATAAGTAAGAGCTAAAATTTAATTTTAAAAATATAAGAAGGCTGAAGGGGCAGTCTTTGGAAATATACACAAGTTGCTTTCACTGAGGAGGATTAAGGATGATGGTGATTAGAGGAAAGGTATGGGAGATAACTTTCACTGCTAATACCCTATTTTCCAAATCTTAAAGTGAAAGTCACATTCTTTTATAAGATAAATACAAATTGTAAATTGAAAGTAAATGATCAGATAAGGTACCCAACAGAAAAGGTACTAGACTTTAGGCAGACTTGTAAATGCCTCATATATCATTGTGTACTCATATACTGGTCTTAAATTAATAAGGTAGTTGTGCTTGGGGGATGGGGATGGAGGTAGTAATGGCAGACTTCGTTGCCTACTCAGTTGCTGATCTTAATAAAGTAGTTGTGCTTGTGGAGATGGAGATGGAAGCAGTAATGTAGCAGTGGCGATGGAGGTGGTGGTAGCAGAAGTGAAGTGGTGGTGGTGGTGGAGTTGGCTGTGGAGGTAGAAGGGGTGTTGGTGAATGTGGTGCAGGTGGAGGTGAAGGCGATGGAGGTGGAGGTGCAGGTTGTGTTGGTGAAGGTGGAGGTGATGGTGATGGTAGTAGACGTGGTGGTGGTGGGGGAGGTGGAGGTAGAAGTGGAGGTGGTGGTTTGGTAGGGATTAGAATTGGGATAATACCAGCTCTTGCAGCTCCTCCATTAAGCTATACAGTTTCTATTAGCCGAATATTCTAGGCAATAGAAAAGCCTCACCCATCAATATGGGCTAAAAATATGAGAACACTCTATATTATTCTACTTAAAGTCACCCTGTTTTCTTCCTTTTTTGTGTGTGTTCTATTTTAATGCATTTTTAAAATTGTAGTTCACACACACACACACACACTCAGGAGGTCTTACATTTTTACATGTACAGTACATTATTGCCAACTCCCAGCACAATGTTGTATAACAGTTTTGTAGACTATCTTCATGTTGCATAACTGAAATTTCATACACGCTGAACAGTAGCTCCCCATTTCCCTCTTTCTCTATCCCCTATGAGCAACCATTCTACTTTCTGCTTCTGTGAGTTTAACAACTTTAAATGTCTCATATAAGTAGAATCATGAAGTATTTGTTCTTTTGTGACTAGTTTATTTCACTTACCATGTTGTCCTCAAAATCCATTCATGTTGCTACATATCACGAGATTTCCTTCTTTTTATGGCTGAGTAATATTCTAGCGTATGTGTATATTACGTTTTCTTTCTTCCTTTTTCTTTTTTTTTGAGACAGAGTTTTGCTCTCGTTACCCAGGCTGGAGTGCAATGGTGAGATCCCGGCTCACTGCAACCTCCACCTCCCAGGTTCAAGCGATTTTCCTCCCTTAGCCTCCCAAGTAGCTGGGATTACAGGCATGTGCCACCATGCCTGGCTAATTTTTATTTTTTTTGTGTAATTTTTGTAGAGACAGGGTTTCTCTATGTTGGTCAGGCTGTCTCCAACCTCTGACCTCAGGTGATCCGCCCGCCATGACCTCGCAAAATGCTGGGATTACAGGCATGAGCCACTGTGCCCAGCACATTTTCTTTATCTATTCATGTGCTGATGGACCTTTAGGTTTCTTCCACATTTTGGCTATTGTGAATAATGCTGCAGTGAACATGGGAATGCAAATTTCTCTTTAAGATCCTGATTTCAATTATTTGAGATAAATACTCAGAAGTAGGATTATTGGATCATATTATGGTTATATTTTTAATTTTTTGAGGAAACAATGCTATTTTTCATAAAGGTTGCACCATTTTACATTCTTACCAACAATGTATGAGGGTTCCAATTTTTTTATATCCTTGCCAACATGTGTTATTTTCCTTTTTTTTCAGTAATAGCGATCCTAACATGAGTTGATATCTCATTGTGGGTTTGATATGTGTTTTCCTGATGATTAATGATAGTGAGCATCTTCTTATATACCTGTTAGCCATTTGTATGTCTTCTTTGGAGAAATATATACTCAATTCCTTTGCCCATTAATTTTTTTTGTTTGCTATTGAGTTATAGAAATTTCTTATATATTTTGGATATTAACCCATTTACAGATACATAGTTGGCAAATCTTTTCTCCCATTCCTTGGATTGCCTCTTCACTGTGTTGATTGTTTTCTTCACTACGTAGAAGGCTTTGTGTTTAGATCCACGATATTCAGTCTCCCCACTGGTTTCCAGGTGGGACTGTATTGACTATCAAAGGCCTGAAGAATAACTAATCACCTAGAAATTGTCCATAAAATATAAAGAGTCTGAGAAGGTGTGAGCTATAAGATACTGCTTGTTATTGTTTCATGGACCACAGAATCCCTGAAAAAATACTCAAAGGGCAGGTAGTCATTTTATGCCTTGAGAAACATCTGCTATGTGTTCAAAAAACTTGATATCCCTTGTGGTTGAAGGAAACCTGAGAATGGGTCTTGGGAGGTAAAGTGATTCTGCAATGAGGACATGATGACCAAATGGGTGTGGAGGGAAATACTTGGCAAGCTCAGGCGAAAAGCCAAGAACCTTGCATAGGCCACAGGGGTTTTGCTATTCCTTCTCCCGCTCAGAAGTCCTTTGGCTCTGGGTCAGAGGTGTGGTAACTAAGCGAATTCCTGCCTTCAGAAGAACGATTGCCTCCTGAAGAGAAATGCTATTCCTGCATCACCAAACAGCAACTTCAATTTGCGTTTAATCATGCACCTTAGTTGCTACAAGCAGAGGAGGCTGATTGCTCAAAGGCTTTAAAAATGGTGGATGAAAAGCAGAATCCTTAGAATAACCTTTTATCCACATCCAATCAATCAGTTTTCACTCTATACCTCCCACTATCCCCATTTAGGCAACAATACAGGGGCTCTCTGATTGTCTCGCTAGGTTCTACAGCATGCTCAAAAATTTCTCAAAATCAAATCGTCTTATTCCAAACAACTGGAAGAAAAAAAAAGGAAGAAAGAAAAGGGAAGGGGAAAAAGAAAGGAAAGGAAGGAGGGACAGAAAAGAATATAGAAATTAATGTCTTCAAGGCCTGGGACTCACTGCCTTAGAAAAGTATTGGTCAAGGGAAGCTTTTCTTCCCCCTAGCTAATTTAGAAGCAAAATGAGTACCGTGTGAAAAAAGCAGAACTGAAGAGGTTCTGTCTACACAGGACTAAGTTCTCTCAAGAGTAATGATAAGTGTCATTGACTGCTTCAGGAGAATTTTGTTATTATTATTAATAACTTGATTGTTATTCCAACTTATTCCAGGTCCCTTCTTTAGCATCACAAAACTCCCTGAAAATCACTTCTGTCTTCTTTGATCATTTCTGTACCCCTTCCATTTTCTTTGCATTATAATACACAGGCTAACAATACAGTGTACTATAATTTCCCCCCATTGAAATATACCATCTCCTCTCTCTAAAAAATAGACTGATGTGATTATTGAGTAGGTCTGGGCACTTTGTGCTTCATCTTTTCTTGCTGTAACAGACAGCCCTTTTTCATTCTTACGATAACTGAAACATTTGAACAATCATTGTCCTACAGGGGAGCTGATTTCGGAGCAATTGTGCTTTGTACCACTTCATCCCCTTTGGGAGCAAGATCATTTTTAAAATAATGACTTCTCCAGCAGTTTATTACCAGCCTGAAGTCATTTTCACACCTCAGAAGTGAAGGCTTAATGAGCAGAGAAATTAAAGAGTAAAACTCTGCTAGTGTCTTCTTAAATGGCAGCATTCTGGCACCTTAGTAGACGCACTCCCAAAGAGGAGCTGCATCACATTTATCTTGTTCTCCAAATGACCTTTAGGTAATGAACCTCAAAGTTTTCTCCTCTCTGCCCCACAACTCTATCCCTTCTTCTCCATGCTGGAGGAGATAGCTGGCTAGATCAGGTGGTAAATAATGCAGTTGTGTTAGTATAATAAATTTCCCTAGCACAATGCTGAAAACAATATCGAGCAATAAAATCTCCCTGATTGAGTAGTGGTCACACAGACCCTCACCACCACAGGAACTCCCTCCTAAAAGTTGCAAATTCCTAGGCCTCTTTTAGAGCTATGTTCAAGTACCACTTGTTCTTGTAACCCTTTCGAATTCTTCCAGTTAGTTGCTCTCCCTTTAGTGCTCCTAGACTGCTTGGTTCTTACGTCTATTATTTGTACTATTATTGTAATTATTGGGGTTCTAATATCTGTAGACATGTCTATCTTTCCAATCAGGCCTTGAGTTCTGCAAAGACAGTGACCCAGCAGTGTTCATTTTTACATCTCTGATGTCCATTATAATGCTTGCCAAAAGTAGAAGCGTAGTAAATATTTGGTAAGTGAATAAATGACAGATGATTACAAAGATTCTTTTTAAATGAAAGATAGTACCAGAGATTGTATCCTTTGATTCAAAATAGAGCAATAGGCATTTTGCAGTGGCTCACGCCTATAATCCCAGCACTTTGGGAGGCTGAGGCAGGTGGATCACTTGAGGTCAGGAGTTTGAGATCAGCCTGGCCAACATGGTGAAACTCTGTCTCTACTAAAAATATAAAAATTAGCTGGGCATGATGGTATGCACCTGTAATTTCAACTACTCAAGAGGCTGAGGCATAAGAATCACTTGAACCTGGTCGGTGGAGTTGCAGTGAGCTGAGATCACACCTCTGCACTCCAGTCTGGGTGACAGAGTAAGACTCCATCTCAAAAACAAAACAAAACAAAAAAATTAGAGCAATAAAGACCAATAGAAACATGTAAAGATTGACTGTGTTCTGCACGTGAATGGCAGGTTAAGGTTAAAGGAAGAGGATTCAGCAGTCCACTTCCAAACTCTGGAATAAAACTTCCCACATCCCTACTATAATACAGATGCCCTGCGAAGCATTTTTGGAAATCTGTTGGCTTTTCTCACCTGGCCTGGAACAATCAAATCAATTTCTGGTTAAGAAATATGCTGTATGGTTATGATCAAATTGCCCAGAGTAAGCAAGTCAAATTAATGAAGTGGTAGAAACCAGTCTGTATCAGGGCTGATGAGCCAGCATCTGCCTACCTAATTGCATATTTTGCTTGGTTAGATTTGAGATTCTTACTGATATTTGGGACGTTTTTCTCTTCCTGCTAATGTTGGTAATTAGAGTGCTAGATTTTGATTTCCAAGGCTTTCATTCATTTCTTCTTTGTAACAGGGAAAGCCATAGAGGAAACAAGCGATAAGAAATAGTTATTTGGGGATGAGAGAGAATATAGGGTAAGGAGGGGAAATAGAAGAATGTGAGAGTCCTACCACTCAGAGAACTTGGGAAGGTTGAGATCATCTCAAGACGATTAGCACCCAATGCTATTAATAGATATAAAAAACATTTTTAACTAATTCCAGGTTTCACATGTCGTCTGTTGAGTGGGACTTACTTTAATCAGAGATAGATTCACTCCTCCTCTGCAGAAAATGAGAGATGAGGCAATTTAATTTAGAAAAGCCAATGGAATTTAGCTGGTGTTTACTGCTTCATAAAGGAATAATAGACAAATTACCTAGCTAGACCTTATTGGGTAGAATTGTTAGTTAAAAGTGACAAGCAGTTCTGTAATTTACACTGCAATTTGGAAATTTAAGCTGGAAGGCTCAGAGCTCTCTATTGTGCATTGTAAAGCTTCTTTTGTACTTCTGACTCATTTTGTGCTGGGAATCGTTTAGCCATTGACTTTAACTGCTAATACAGTTCCATCAAATACCAACTATAAATCAAAGTTACGGATCATTCGAAATCTGTCCTCAGAGTTGTTTATATGTATTTTTTCCACCATTAGTTCAGTATAGTTACAAGAAAAGCTGCTAAATTATGATATATTGCGCACGCCTTGTTGCCATCTTATGAGAGCCTCTTGCAAATAAGATGTAATCCATGACAAATTATTTTTCTAGTTATACAAAACATAAATAATGATAATAAAAAGGGAGCCAAATTGATGAAAGATGAAAAAGAGAGGAGCGAGGTTTCAAATAAATAGCTCTGTTTTGGGTCCTGACTGTCCAAAACAAGTGAGAAAATAAAGGAGGAATTTTAAAACTCACCTTACCACATAGGGGCCTAAATTCCATTCTGTCTCGTCTAGCCTACTAGAGAATGATAGAAAACTCTCACTGGTCACATATATAACATTTTGTTTGAAATCGGGTCTACTCACTCTCAGCCTTGTATATAGAATCTGCATGCATCATTTGTAAAGTGAATGCACTCAAAGAAATATTCGCTGTGTACAAATCATTATGGATCATGAAGACAACAGTGGGAGAACCCCACCTTGGTGATTCCAGGTTCTCTAATATCCATACTACGTCAATGGGCCTTAGGTGGTAAAAATCAATGTGATGTTCAATCTGAGCAAATCAGCCATCTTATCTGAATCTTTATCTTATGACATTTTAAATTGTAATTCAAAGGATAGACAAATAAATTAGCATTAGATATATGTCCAGTGAAAAAAGAAGTATTATAGCAGGAAGGAATTGCTAATGTCCCAACATCGTCTTTCTGCCTTTCTTTCCCCCTTTTATTTAGAAAATTTCTACCAGGCATGCCTGGAGAATTCTGAAATCTACCTAGAAATCTCAACGGTGTCTTGTTAATTGAAGGCCTTACTCCTATCCTCCAGTTAAGTTATTATTTTCTCCCCTTGTGCCATAGATATTTTTGCAGATCTGTGTGATATTGGAAGACACAAAGAAAGCAACAAATCAAAAAATGCTATCTCAAGTCATCATGGTCATTAATCTTACCTGAACACACTAAAATAAAAGATTTGAGACTGAGCATTTCTCAGTTCATACTTCCCCATGATTGGTATTACAATACAAATGTTACACTGAGAGATGAGACACTAACTGAACTCTGATAGTAGCAGCCACAAGGACCATTAGAATTATGTAATCATCAGACATATTTTGTTCAGATTCCAGAACTCAGGAACATCTTTTTTAAAAGGAGGTTTTGACTCACGCCTGTAATCCCAGCACTTTGGGAGGCCGAGGCAGGTGGATCACGAGGTCAAGAGATCGAGACCATCCTGGTCAACATGGTGAAACCCCGTCTCTACTAAAAATACAAAAATTAGCTGGGCATGGTGGCATGTGCCTGTAGTCCCAGCTACTTGGGAGGCCGGGGCAGGAGAATTGCTTGAACCCGGGAGGCGGAGGTTGCGGTGAGCCGAGATCGCGCCATTGCACTCCAGCCTGGGTAACAAGAGCGAAACTCGGTCTCAAAAAAAAAAAAAAAAAAAAAAAAAGGAGGTTTTCAAAACCATTATGAGTGTTGTGAGTTTGGATCGTCACTGCTGTATCCTCCCAGGCATCAACAGTCAGCCACTATCACAGGATGTTGGCACTTCAGGGCCCCAGATCAAATCAGCAAAGCAGTTTAGAAATCTAAGAAGAGAATAGAGTCTTTGCAATTAAGAGTGTTCTGCCCATTTTTAGAATCAAATTTTCTAGGAACACAGCTTAGTATAAACCACGTTTCATGAACGTTTCAACATAATATAACAAACACAAGCGCCTCAATGAAGCAGATAGCAGAACAATTTGTACTAGCAGATGGTTCACCCTGGGATCAGAGCAATTATCTTCTTACTCTACACACAAGGGTAGCCAAAGATTCAACAGATGACTATTCAAACAACTTAGCAATACAAGTGAATTTTTGAAGTACTAAAATAAATAGGATTTGCATCCTTCTCTCTCCACAAGCTAGTTCTGGAGAATGTTCAGAAGAATATAAGATGATTTATTAGCTGTATGTATGTGGTCAGCCTGCCGAGTTATGTCAAGGAACTGGACACAGAAGAGGTGAGGGCTCAGTAAACTCGTCATCATTACGCTTCCCCTGGAGGACTTGGCCTGTGTTCCTGTGACTGTCACCTATGAAGTGGCTCTTCTTCCCTTTTTTACCTCTCAACTATGTCATCATGAATCTGTGGACAGCTCAAACAAAACAAAAATCACCAAAATAAAGCCTGCACTTCAGGTAATCAATAGATGTTAATTTATATATCAGTTTCTGATATGTAGCTATAGAATATGAAACTATTATATATTAATATATATCCAAACCTTGAATAGTGTTCCATATGTGTTTATTGGGAAAAAATGGCTAAACTCAGAAAAGACAGACATAAAACATTTGTCTACATCAAAAGCTTAGTTTGAGTTACTTGAGTTATGAACACTTCTATCAGTTCCCTTGAGTTGTGGTACAAACACACCTAAATGTGGGATATCTGGCGGACTCTGGCAGAAATAATTATAACACAAATATGGAATTAAACATATCACGTATACGCTCAGTTACTTTTTGATACCAAAGTAAAACAAAAGCTAGAAGTAAAATAAAACAAACATACAAACAAAGAAACAGGCTGGGCACAATGGCTCATGCCTGTAATCCCAGAACTTTCGGAGGGCACAGCAGGCAGATCACTTGAGGTCAGGAGTTCTAGACCAGCCTGGCCAACATGGTGAAACCATGTCTCTACTAAAAATACAAAAATTAGTTGGGTGTGGTGGTGTGTGCCTGTAATCCCAGCTACCCGGGAGGCTAAAGCAGGAGAATAGCTTGAACCTGGGAGGCAGAGGCTGCAGTGAGCCAAGATCACACCGCTGCACTCCAGCCTGGGCAACAAAGCGAGACTCTGTCTCAAAAACAACACCACCACAATAACAGCAACAAAAGCACAATAGTTGGTGATAGAGCATTGGATGTGGGGGAAAATTATAAATCAGGCATCATACAGATAGGATACTTACAGAGAGACAACACCTAGGAAAGACTAGAAACAAAGAGATATTCATAGAATATCTCTTTATGACTTGGAAAAAAAGAAAACAAGTTTAAGAGGATGGTTAGCCATGAAAATCTAAGGGAGCAAGGACACAGAATATTGAAGGCTGTAGGACTACATGTAAGTCTCACAGTATCTAGCCAGAAACTGGACATCCTATCTTCCTCCATCCCCATGGAAAGAAAAAGAGGGGGCCTCTAGTTTGGAGCAGAGGTAAAAGCCATGGAAGAATTAGGAGACAAAACATAAAGGGTACCCTGAAATCTTGAGCTTTCTCTTCAGCAGAGTCTTTTTAGATTCAATGACTCCCACAAGTCTATAAATTATGGCCAAGTATGAACTACTGCCCTAAGATACATAAAGTGCTTCACATGCCCCATGGTTGGCTGAGCATGCTTGAAGTGCATGCTTTACTTAGGAGAAGGCATCAGAGAGGTCCACAAGGGAAAGTTTACACAGAGACAAAGTGGAGGCCGGGTGCAGTGGCTCATGCCTGTAATCCCAGCATTTTGGAAGGCCAAGGCAGGCAGATCACTTGAGCCCAGGAGTTCAAGACCAGCCCGGCCAACATGGTGAAACCCTGTTTCTACTAAAAGTACAAAAATTAGTCAGGCATGGTAGTGCAACCCTGTAATCCCAGCTATGTGGGAGGCGGAGGCAGGAGAATCATTTGAATTGAGGAAATGAAGGTTGCAGTGAGCTGAGATCACACCTCTGGACTCCAGCTTGGGTGACAGAGTGAGGCTCTGTCTGAAAGAAACAAAGAAAGAAACAAACTGAGACAAAGTGGAGCCTGGCATAAGAACTCCCAGGGCCTTGACAACTGAGTTAATTTTATCACCTCAGATAGGAGAATTTTCTGAAGCATGCTTTACTCTCTGCTTCCAGAACAATTTAAGACTCTCTAAGATCTCCATGCCCACTCTGTTTCCACTGACAAAAACAGGAATCGAAATGAGAACCAAAGTTCAAAGTAAGTCATTTTTTCAAAAACACCTAGACACCAATGCCAAGCATTGCACTAATTGCTTTGAAGATATTTAATCCTCCTTATATTCTACGAGATGTCTATGATTTCCATTTTTATATGAGGAAACTGAAGCTGTTATTTTATCTTATCTTTTGGATTCTAGAATAAAAGCTTGACTATCCTTTTAATATATTTTTATTATTTGCATCAAAAACATTTTCATCACTATGAGACCATCCAAGGAGACCTTTGTGCCTTTTCACAATTAGCTTTTATTTCATCTATAGTAATGTAACCCAAGATTATCAGGACAAGAAACCACATACTGAGGTAAGGTAATGAGATGGATATGAAGAGAAGGAAGAAAAAGGAAAAGGATTATCCAAGCATCACTGGTGCTTATATGTAACTGATAAATTGGTTTCCCTGCCTAGAAGATAAGCTTTTGACCCCATCTCTTATAATGACAACAATAAAGTAAACAGCATCAGCAACAACAAAACACATTTGTAGTAGAAGGGCTTGCTATGTGCCACTCATTATTCAAAGTGCTCCATGTATAACTTTGTTTTTTAGATGGGGTCTCACTCTGAGCCAGGCTGCAGTGCAGTGGCTCAAGGTATAACATTTAATAGATTAACTCATTCACAAGAATTACTGAAGCACTCTCATACAGTCATCATTTGTATGTTGCTTTCTTTTACCTGAATAGTCACAGTTGAAAGAATTTACCATACAATCAAATACCAGTATTTTTAAAGAGAAATATATTAATGGTTATAGATATCTGAAATGCAAGATTCAAAAAATGTATTTCACATTAGAATTATAGGCCTTATTTTTTTGACCACTCCAAGAAAAAGAGTTGGGAGTTCTTTTTTCCCTATTTTTTCTGTTGAGCTAGAGATATATGAATCACTTCCTGTATCTTGAATCTGTAAAGATTAGATGTCTTGACTCTGAACGTGCCCCACTTCCTACTTTTAAATGTCAGTATTTAGAGAAACTCCTGTACCTATTCTAAAAGGGCTCAGGTGGCCCTGATGTAAGATTAAGTAGTGCCATCTCATTTAATGATTTCAAAAGCATCAAGTATTAGATTTTCTTACCAACTCACTAAACCTCTTCCTCACAATGATTTTGGTAAAAAGTAGAACAGATGCATAACAGCTGGCTCATGAACTTCAACATCTCAGCCATTTCTTGGCAGTACTATCAACATTTTTCCCTGAATACAAAACCTAATTCGTTAGCGTTGTGCAACTCTGGGAGTAGAAGTCTTAAATACACTACTTAGTTATCGATTTTCAAATTAATTCACACAATGGGTGGTAGATTCTTAGGCACCTACAGTTCAGCACTGCTTTATTTTCCATGAGTATAACTTGTATGTTACAGAACTTTCCTTTAATTAGTTAGCCTGCAAAGAGTCATTTCTTTCCTAAGTTTTATCCAACAGTATAATTTTTTTTATGGTTGAGTTGTAAAACCTTTGAAATAGAATTTTATAATGGGAAGTCAGAAATTCTAGTTTCAGTTCAACCATCTGCCTTTAATAAATACATGCTCCTTTGTCCCCTACAAACCCTGACATTTTCTTCCTGTGACCCAAGGTTGTGAGAGAGAGAGAGAGAGAGAGCAAGAGAGAGAGAGAGAGAAACTGATTGCTTTTTAAAAGACTATTAGTAAATCAGCACTGTGAAAAAATAGTTACAAATGAAGCACATGTGTCTCTGAGAAACAGTGCTAAGTCAGAAATCTACTTTTAAATATGCTTTTCTAATATGAACTACCATCTTCATTAATGGCTTTCTGGCATCTGAAGGCAAGGTAAGCTTTTCAGGACCACGGACAGAAACACACTACTCCCCACTCTTGCACAAGCAGCAAATGCCTCATCGCATATGGCAACATGGACTATTGAATTTTGAATGACAGTTATATACATTCATCTTCATTTGGGGGGGCCATCTGGTTTGTTCCTACCGCTGGGATTTCCAAACTCAATGAAGATGGATATTGCCTAGGACACTTGATGCCTTCAGGCCGACCAAGGACAAATGTGCCTGTCTAATAAACAAAATACAGTACTGTTAAAAATCATGGTGTCACCATATTTGCTAATAATTATGTTTTCTTTAATTCAATAAGTTTGCGTTTTAGGGGCAGAGTGACAGGATCCATCAACATTAGGTTTTTTTTCCTTGTTCCTTCAGGGAGATTGATAGCACCAACCAGCATCATTGGGCCCTATTTTATAACTGAATTAGTTTCCTTCACAGAAACCGTTTTGAGAACTGTGAAGAGAATGTTCAGGAGTGCCATGCTGTAAACTCCAAGTAGAAATAAAAGGGCAGAATTTGAAATGTGCCAAGTGGACATGTTAGAAGATAAAATTTAGACTCTTAGTTATAAAAGAAATTAGCTTGGATATACTGTTCTGGAGGAAATTTATATCAGAAGGTGGAGAGAAAGATATAAATATATAGAGAAAATTATTATCTTTAGTCAAATAGAAAAATTTAATTAATATGAAGATGAGTCAAGGAAACAGAATGAAGAGCACACTATTTGCTTTAAGATTGTATCATTTTATGTCTGTCTATAAAATTTTGTCTCTAATTTTCCAATTTTGAGGAATGGATTACAATTTTGTGCTTTTTGGAGAGAGGTGAGGCATTGTGGCTATAAGATATTTATTAATAAATCACTCTTACTTTTAATTATAAAGTTTAGATTTTTTTCTAAGATCAAAGAACGTTTATTCAGATGTTCCTGGTTCCATCAAGTAAAGCAATTCATCTGTGTTGCTCAATGCTGAATCTCTACTACATAAATGAGTATCTGGCAAATACTAAATACATATTTGTTAAATAAATGAACATTTCTGACTTCTGCCTTTTAAAGTTATATTCATCCTTAAATAAAGCATCTTCACTTACTTTTTTTTTTTTTTTTTTTTTTTTGAGACGGAGTTTCACTCTTGTTGCCCAGGCTGGAGTGCAATGGCGCGATCTCGGCTCACCGCAACCTCCGCTGCCCAGGTTCAAGCAATTCTCCTGCCTCAGCCTCCCTAGTAGCTGGGACTACAGGCGCGCACCACCACGCCCAGCTAATTTTTGTATTTTTAGTAGAGACGGGGTTTCATCACGTTGACCAGGATGGTCTCGATCTCTTGACCTCGTGATCCATCCACCTCGGCCTCCCAAAGTGTTGGGATTACAGGCGTGAGCCACCGCGCTCGGCCTTCACTTACTTTTTAACTAAGTTTTCTCTGACTACCTTCATCCTTGCTGAAGGTAGTATAGGGTCAGAAAGAGGGTGATCCCTTTCCTTCAAGGGTCACAGCTGACACCTTTATAACAAAGACAGGTTAAGAAGAGAAAAGCATAACATATGTGTTCCATAACAGTTTCATATGACATGGGATTCTTCAGAATGAAGACTTAAAGTTACAGTGGAAGCTATCTGATTATCTGATTAGGTTTGATGAAGCTGGAACAACCATGTGGAAATGTAATGTGATGGCTGGGTATGGTGGCTCATACCTGTAATCCTAGCACTTTAGGAAGCCAAGGCAGGTGGCTCATGAGGTCAGGAGTTCAAGATCAGCCTAGCCAAAGCGGTGAAACCCTGAATCTACAAAAATCAGCCGGGTGTGATGGCAGGTGTCTGTAATCCCAGCTACTCAGGAGGCTGAGGCAAAAGAATTGCTTGAACCCGGGAGGTGGAGGTTACAGTGAGCCGAGATCATGCCACTGTACTCCAACGTGGGTGACAGAGCGAGACTTTCTCAAAAAACAAAAATAATTTAAAAAAAGAACAGTGATGAGATTAAAAAGGGTATGATACTCTAGTAGTAACAGACTGAGCAGGGAAAACTCAGCAAGGCATGACTGTTTAGGTTCTTCTTGACCTCTCTGTCGTAGCATTTCTTCCCCCTAGGGATGGACTAGGATTTCTCTGGAATGAAGGTAATTTTTTTACAGGTAGCTGTTTCACAGAAAGGTGGGGGAAAGTTAGAGTAATATTTTTAGACTTTATGGCTTCCTTTAGGGAAAAAGGGTCGTGATTTCTATGAACCGCCTTAAGGAAAAGGAATCCTAGTTTCTGCGGCTAGCCTCAGGGGAGAATAATGGGCGAGATACAAGAGGGCAGGAGAAGGTCAGAGAAAGACTTTCCTTCTGAGGTCTTCATGTTAGGGTATCATTTTCTGAACCCTAGCAATGGCATGTCTCTCCTTTAAATTCCCACAGTGCTGTATGTGTGCCTGCCTTCCTTGTTGCACTTACATTATTCTGACTTGGAACAAAGAAACTTATGTAGGTATTTTATTTCCATTACTTGAATACAGTCTACAGGAGAGTAGTAAGTGTGCAACTTGAACCTAGTAGGTGCTCAGTGAATGTATTTTTAATGGAATGACCATTTTAATTTCAATTCTCCGTACTGACCAGATATCTCAGAGAATTCCTTGCCCACAGCCCTCTTCTTGGTTTATGATAGCTCTCTTCCAGAATGGGCCAGGCCTCTGTCACCTGCTTTTCTAAATAATAATAATAGTAGTAGTAATAATAGCCAACATTCATTATTAAGTACTCATCTGACTGCTTTCACTTTATTATCATTTTATTTTTGCACTAAGGACTATTACCCCCATTTTATAACTGAAAAAAAAACGAGCTAAATAAATAAAACTTTACATAGCTTGTAATATAGCAAAGTGTGATCCGAAATCAGCTGTTTGATGAAAGGCAGGCGAAAAAAGGGATTTTTGAAATTGGTGTCGAAACTAAAAAAACAAACCCATGAAACCCTTAGATGAACATGTTAGAAACTTGAATTATCGAAATTCTAAAGTTCTAAAGCAAATGTTTTCAGATTTACCTACTTTCAAAACTTGCATGTGCTCAGAATATTTTTAAACACAGAAAAGATTTTATTCAGCCAATCTGACCGATGCTGATCATTTCTGCATGACATAAGAGGGAGCTCCTTCATGCCATTTTTCAAATAATGGTGTTATTTACTGTTTACATCATTCTTAGTTTTACAATTCACATATACATAGGCATCTCACGTAACCCAAATAATAATTTTGCCTGTTGTCACTGGCTTTTAGAGCTATGATTTCCAGTAGAGGAAAGGACTAAGGAAAAAAATCTGTAAAGCCTTCTGAAATGAGGTCTTTATTTACCAAGTTATGTAACTGCATAACTGTTGCAGACAGATTTGTATTCAATGTATTTGGAGGCTTATGTGCATTTCTTACTCCTGCCTTTGATCTCTCTTCTCCTAAAATGTATGCACTTACTCTCTGCTTACTTTAGGATTTCAATTCTGTCTTGGAGATACTGTCCTGATAGTCTGAGTCATTGGTCTTGTTCTCAATAAATATAGAAGATGGATAGCTTTACCACTTTCCTTCAGCTCTTATAAATCTAATAAATGGTTTCATCCATATTGCCTCTCTTGGAATCCTTCACATTGCCTTGGCTGCTTTCTGCTACAGATAAGAAAAGGGAACGTTTGCCAACCTTGATATTGATGAAACTGAAACAGCTATTCTAATAATTCTACATCTGCGTAACTTTATTCTTATTGTTTGGTGGAGAATGAGTGCCATACCCTATGTAAAAAAAAAACAACGTAGCCAGAGCAATAAGGAATCAGATATTGTCAGGTCATTTGATGTCTAAATTATTCTGTGGGCTCCTGAGGGTTAAAAATGAGTTTATGTCAACTGCTGCAAAATCCTGGGGAAAGCTCTTTCCTCCAGACTGTCAGACAAGATGAGACAAACTTTCTGAACTTGTCCAATTTCTTTGTTGAAAAACAGGGAAACTGTTTCATGAGAATGAACCTCCTATGAATAATCATTTCTAAAATTAGGAGACACAATATGCTTCAACATAAGAAAGAAATCACAAGAACCAGACCCTAAGCAAGAAATGTTTTCTTTGCTTTACCCCAAGTCTCACTTATTTTATATTTTGTTTAAGCATATGCTTTGCAAAATTAATTTCTTCCCTCACACTCTCCATAAGGACTCTTTGCAGATGTAGTGATGATTTTTCAACCCCCACGAGACTGAATTAGGTTATTTTAGACCTGAAAGTGTTTTCTAAAACTATTATTATTAAAGGCAAGTAAGAGCAAAACAAAAAGAAAACAAAAGAAAGCTATTTGTTACGCTGCCCTGACTGCTCTTTAAGTACACTGAGATAATTTGCAAATGTAAATCA